>VDFB02058242.1:757805159-757854730 GCA_007258455.2 Sequoia sempervirens | reverse complement strand
TTATAGTCCTAGAGATATTTATGAACTAGGGGAGCTTACAAATATTGAGGGATACAAAATAAGTATTGAAAGAGAGGAGTTTTGAAAACATATGCAATAATTACAATAGCAAGTGAGAAAAACTCAGTTGGAGCAGCCAACAATATAAAGAGAAAGTTGATTTAAAGAGGAGAGAAAATAATCTTGAAGTTGGAGATATGGTATTGGCACATCTATGGAAGGAAATATTTCATAGCCATACCTACAACAAACTCAAGTGGAAGAATATTGGACCGTGCAAGATCATCAATAAGTTTTCACCAAATGCCTATGAGTTGGAGTTACCTAAAGGTTTGGAAATCTCACCCATATTTAACGTTTCAGATTTATATAATTTTCATGAGGTAGAGACATCACATAAGGAAGAAAAAGAGAAAACACTACCAAAAATGGAAGGATCAGGTACCCAAGAAAGCAAAAGAGGAAATTGAAGATATTTTGGATTCTGGGGTGATAACGAAGACAAGGGGGAAAGAGCAATGATTATTTAGTGAAATGGAAGGGTAGAATAATGGAGGATGCAACATGGTTAAGCTCAATAGAGCTAGAATCACTCCAAGTAACACAAGATGACAGAGTTGCTAACCTATAGTAACAAGACCTTTAACCTACAACAATACAAAGTTTTACACAGTGAGCAAGGGATCACAAATTTTTATAGCCTAGTGGTTTGATGCAAGGGCATCAAATCCTTTATGTTTTCCCCTATCTTTTCCTTCACATGCCACTGCACTAAACCATTGGGGTATTTTTGAATTTTAAATTTGAATTTTGTTTGTTTGGGGCAGCAAACTACCTACCTGTAAGCTCATTTAATAAGCAACAGTAATACGAAATGGTATAAGGAAACTATGAGCGGGAGTTTTGAAATCAAAAAGAGGTAGTTGAAGAAATTTATAATATATTTTGGATATTGCAGCTATTTAGGTAGGATATTTGGAGAAGATTTAGAATTTTGGGGATTTTGGAGAGGAAAAAGAGAGAACAACAAAAAAGAAGGAAGAGAGAACAACAAAAAGGAAGGAAGAGAGAATAGGAAAAGAAGGTTCAAAATAATATTACATAGAAAATAACATAAGAGACAAAGGGAATAGAGGAGAGAGTAGATGAAGAAGAAATAAAGGACAATATCAAAATCCTAAAAGACAAAAAAGGAAGAAAGGAGAATGACAGAGGGAGCTCTGTTCTATAAATGCTTGTGTAAATGCATATAAAAGTGTAAAAAATTGAACTTTAAATATAATATAATATCTTTTTCTTCATAATTGTTGTCTCTATGCATGTGTATGGGAGTAGTATTTGTAATAAGTTTGATTTTCTGAAAGTGTAGATTGTTGTGTGAAAGTTTAGATTATTTTATGTTGTTGAAATTGTTGATAGTCACCTACAGCCATCACTGATCCAGGTGGATCCAGAAAACTTGAAAATTTTCACAATCTCAAAATCTCATAAAACTAGCATCATTGCGCAGAGCTCACTGACGTAGTCCTGACGAAACTTGAACAGGCTCAAAAGGAGTCTGTATGTAGAAGTTATGCACAATCAAAGGTCTGGTCAAATAGGCGAATCAGGGGGCAGGAAAAAGGTGGAAAATTGATCATCTCAAAATGAGGAAAAAATGATGCCAAGTTGTAGTGCTCATCGCACTGATTCTAGAACTATATTTAGTTTCAAAATTGGAGCTCATTTCTGGAACTATATTCAGTTTCAAAATCGGAGCTCGTATGAGCAAAATAGAGCTAGTCAAAATTTGCAAACAAAAGGAGTTGACTAGTCAAAATGATGACATCAGCATAGTGATGTGGTAGGTACAGTTAGCTAATGATGACATGGAATCCTCCCAAGTTGACACGTGATAGTACAGCAGTATACATTACATCCAATTAGCAGATGATGTGGCATATTCAGCCAAATCTTAGCTTGACATGTGGCAACTCTAGTGAATGAAAAATCCCCACATGAACCATACAAATTGTGCCATGTGGCATCCCTATTGGCAGGGCTGTTTGTTTGTTCAAAATGTTAGGTTGAGTCTTGAACCCGCAACCTTGCTCCTTTCACTTTATGTGTCGACCGGTGCGCCAAACATTACGCTCACATTCTATATATGTGTTGCTTCCTTTTAAAGAGGAAAAAGAGGCTAAATAGAGAGTGGTGTGGGTTGAACCTGCAACCCCTCGATCCCTAAATACATGCTCCACCAACAAACCACTGCATGGTTTGGTATATTGTTTGGGGATTATATTATTAAAGAACTTTAAACTGATTCCTTTTAAAATTAAAATATACATCCCCTATTTTTGAAAAGTTAATCCCTTAGGATTTTTAAAAGTCGGTTCATGATAAATAGGGGCTCCAAATAATATTTTAAAAGATATTTTAAGATATTTCGAGGGGTTTAGAAAATTCAAGAAAAATTATTAAGGGTTTTTAAGATATTTTAAGAGGATTTGAAGATTTATTATTGCAATTTGGGAGATATGGGTATATTTGCAAAATAATATGGTTTTAGCCAATATTATCAAATAAATGTGTATATAAAGGGAGTGATTTTTGGAAAGGGGTACATTGGAAATTATTGGAATTGTGAGAGTTTTGGTTTGAGAATAATTAAGCAAGTTTACTTGGAGAAATAATTCTAGTGTGAGAAGTTTTGGAGAAGAATTACAAGGTGTTATTATACACCAAAATTGTAAGAGAGAGAGATTGTGAGGAATTTTGTGTAGGTTTTGAAGCTTGAATATTGGAAGAAAGCATTTTCAGGTGCTTGGTGATATTAATGAAAGTGGTCCAACATTGAGAAGTGGACCCAGAGGCGTAGTCCTTTGAAGGATGAACTTTGTTATCAACCTACATCTAATCTTTCTATCTTTCATCACATTCTTCTTCTATCTCTTATCTTACATTCTCTCTAATTTCATTTCAATTTATTTTTCAATTCACTATTCAATTTCTAATTACAACATTTTAGTAATTAGTAATTTCATTCATTCATGTAAAAGTGAACCTAGTCTGTAATTCCAATGGTTAAACAACATAGTCACGCAATTAGATCTGGATCGGGAATAATTGTAATTAAGGTTAAATACATTTACATTGTAAACCTCTAATTAATGATCAATCATTGTAGCTACCCATGATGATAGTCTATTTTTGATAGCCACATAGTTATTTTCATTGTGTAATATCACAAAATTGCACCTAGGGGCAATTCCACATTTTACCACTTTACGTAGCATTTATGATGCCTAAGCGCATTAATGACAAAAACCCCATGGGTTGGAATTTCACAATTCTAGCTCCATGTGGACCAGTGGTGAAGCAACAATAGCCTAATGACACATTTCCCAAAAATTGATATCTTGGATGCCTATGTGATGTGCTAGCATCTTGTCAGTTTTTTGAGTCTCAAACAAGGAATCTCAAATCTTGACTCTTGACACATGTCTTGGCAGTCAGGATTTCAAGTGTAACAACTCTTTTCTGCCCTTGCATGCAAAAAAAACCCTCATTTTCTCTCATTTTTGGGGTCTGATTCATTCAGTCAAGCTCTCTCTTTATTTTCAATCCTTAATTTTTCTCCATTCTTGACAAGCAACACTTCCACAAGCGAAGCTCTATTGGACTGAGGTCCTTCCAATAGCTACAACTCTCAAGAAAGAATTCAACAGTGTGTTTGTGTGCTTCAGAGATAGCTTAGGCCCATGGGTAACGCTCTCTCTCACTCTTCTCTACTTGTTCAATTGATATCTCGTGGTGTGGGTTCTACTCCTAAAGCAAGTTTTACTTTCACCACATGCTTTGTCCATTTTGGTTACACTCTCTTCCTATCTGGTTGTCTGTGGAGGTGGGAACACCAAAATAGGGGTCTGAGTGAGGTAGACTCATATACAGCACCAACATTTTCCCCTCGTTCTTTTGTGTGTAGGTAGCAAAATAGAGCTTGGAGTGAAGAATCGAATGTCCTATTGAGGGTAAGTTTTCTCCAAGTTCTCCTTGTGCTTTTCTTGAAGTTTTGTTCTTTGTTTGATTATTTTGTTTAGCAGACCTTAGATTCAAGTTAGGAAGTGATACTTTACTCTGTCCACCTGAGCTCCTGAGCTTTCTATTGCTTTGGACCCCAGTACGCTAGTTGGACAACAATTCGTTGTGCTAGCATCCTAAATCTATGTTGTCGTCCTTTGGCTAAGAGCTCCTCTGTCGAAGGCAGGAATCTAGAAGTTTCTCTCTTGGGATTTGAAGTAGTCTTCTCTAAAATTTATCTTGTGTACATTTCCTTTGCAATTTCTTCATTCTGTTTATGTTGAGGTGGATAAGGGCAGTTCGTTCCTTGGTGATCTCTTGAGAATGAAGAGACCCATGTGCAATGAATCCCTCTTATCTCACCATTTTGGTGAGCCTAACGTGAAACATGTCAAATCTATTTTTACAATGTTTTCATGTCTACAATAATTCTTTCTCTAAGGAATATTTTGGCATGTTGGATGATTCTCTAGACGACTTCTTAGAAGCACCTTCCCTTATTCGTAAATCTTCTAAGCAAACTTCTTCTCCACAAGTTGAGGAGTCAGTAAATGTAGTGGCGGTCTCTATGGCTCCTCCAAGCCCTAAGAAACCCATCATCTATGTGAACCCAGCTAGCCCTTCTCCAAGGGAGGATCATTCTATCTATGAAATTTCATATCGAGATGATTCACATGATTTATACTCAAGGTTCGTAAAAGCTACGAACTCTACTTCTTATAATGTTGTTGGGAACACATATAATACAAGAAGAAACAAACAGAATCTGGATCAACAACTTGATGTTCCTACATCTCAACCTACTCAAGTTCCTACTTTTTTACCGCCTTCTCAACCAAGTCTTCCTTCAACACCTAAACCTGCGACTAAAGCACTAGGTGATTATGATCTTGTTGAGAAACTTTGTGTTACTCTGGCTAAGATCTCACTTTGGGATTTTCTTCAAACCACTCTAGTTTACCATGAGATGTTTGAGGAAGCCTTGTAGAAGATCCTCTTTCCTATCTCTGCTAGGCCTACGTATGTTAATGTGCAATTGACTCATATTTTTTTGGATTTGCCGAATATTAGGTTTCATCCGCAGGAGCTCCCGCCTCCATATGTGCAGAAGCAAGCAGACCCTTTGATGATTATAATTAATGTTAATAACATTGGCATTAGGAATACTCTCGTTGACACCAGTTCAGCTCTAAACATTTTTGGTATTGACCTATTACCTAAGATTAAGGTTGATTCATCTTCTCTAGTTGATTCTTCTCTATACATGTGTGGGTTTGATAATGCTGACCACCAAGCTCTAGGCATGATAATATTGCTTTGCAACTAGACCCTGTTACCTTACCTACTTTGGTTTATGTGATTCTTAGACCTTTACCTTACAATATTATTTTGGGGAGACCCTGGATTCATGCTATGGGTACCATAACTTCTACTCTACATCATTCTTTAAATTTTTTCGCAAATAATCTGGTGGTCACAGTTAAAACTGACCCAGAAACTGCTCACCTTTGTGAGTTGGTAGTTGTTGGTCGGGCTTCAGTTGTATCCACTCTTAAGAATTTAATTTTATCTTTAATTGTTGATGTTATGGTGTGTTTCTTAGCAATACCCTCTATGGAGGTTGCCCCTAAAGCGAATGCTACTAAAATTGAGTCACCTAAAGCAGAAAGTCCTAAGTCCTCTCCATCTACCTATTCTTTTGAATCAAACACTTTATTTGGTGATGATTGGGGGTCCTTGGAATTCTATGAATTCTTCATTGCTGAATACAAAGCAAACCCCACTCATCTTGAGTTCCTAAATGCCTCTAACATAAAATTGGACAATGCTCCCGTTGAGGAAAAGAGTTGTGATCCTATCCAGGAGACTAGTCCTTCCCATAGGAAGGAGAGTAGTCATGTTCTTGTAAAAGAGGTTAATATTTTTGAATCAGGTAAAGAAGACGATTGTGCTCACGTAAATGTGTTTGATGTTCATTGGTGGAACAAATCCCTCTATGTAGAGCCACCGCCTCCCGAAGTTTTACAAACTCACTATGGTTTTGGGTATCAACTCGCTTCTTGGTATGGCTATGGTCATAAAGGCCTAGGGTGTATTGAGCAAGGAATCCAAGTCCATGTTTAGTTTAAGCCATGAAATCGCTATCTAGGTTTGGGGTGCTCTATTGAACAATCTAAGTAGAAACCTTGGTGGAGTGTTAATATGATTTTGATTGAAACATTGAGTTTGGTCCTCCTAAATTAATAAAGGATAGGGGGTAGGCCAAGAAATTCCCTTTAGATTTTTTCTCTTTGGATGAAGCACTTGAGGAATTTTTAGGGCCTACTCCCCTTTGCCTCCCATTCATCACAAAAGATGATTCCCGTATCGCTTGCATGAATGAGCATATTTTGGAGAATCTGTCTTGAGAGTCGATGAGGAGGACCCTCTATCCAACATTGATGATGATGTAACACATCCTAGGGATTGTAGTTCTCTCCTTAAGGGAGATACAACTAAGATCTATATTGACCCTAAGTCTTCTGAAAAGGTAATTAAGATTGGGAAGTGTCTTTCTTTAGAAGAAGCGGATGAGTATTATGATCTACTACATTCTCATCCTGATATCTTTGCTTGGATGTATGAGGACATGCCTAGTATTGATGAGTCTATAGTGGTTCATAATATCATCCTATGTCCCAACACCAAGCTAATTAAGCGAAAAATCCGAAAGATCAATCCTAGGGTGCCATTGATGGTTAAGACTGAGATAGAGAAGCTGTTGAAAGCATGCTTTATGCATCCAATCAACTAATCCCCTTGGATCTTGAATATTGTTACTATCAGTAAACGTAATGGTCGTATTCATATATGCATTGAATTTCATGATCTTAATAAGGCTTCTCTTAAGGATGATTTTTTGTTACCTACTATAGATATGATTGTGGATATGACTGCAGGCCATGCCTTGTTATCTTTCATGGATGGTTTCTTGGGTTACAATCATATTCATATTGATCTGAAGAATCAATACAAGATAGCCTTCACTACCCCTTGGGGTAATTTATGTTATGTGGTCATTCCCTTTGGGTTGAAGAATGTAGGAGCTACTTACCAACCGGTGATGACCCTAATATTTCATGATTTCATTCATAAGATTTTGGAGGATTATGTTGACAACATCTTGGCGAAATCTATAACTCATTAGGATCATGTAAAGAACCTTCACCTTATTTTTGAGAGGCTTCAACTCTATAAGATGAGATTCAATCCTCTTAAGTGTTTATTTAGCGTAGACATAGGAAAACTTGTGGGATTTATAGTCTCTCATCATGGAATCAAATTAGACACAAATAAGATCGATGCTATTGTTAACATGCCTCCACCTAGGAATATCACTGATTTGCAAAGCTTACAAGGGAAGATTCAAGAAATTCATAGATTAATATCTCAACTGGCTGATCACACCCTTCCTTTCACTTGCTTGTTAAAGAAAGATGTTTTCTTCATATGGGATGAAGAGTTTCAGAAAGCTTTTGAGTCAATGAAATCCTACTTGGCCAATCCTCCTGTATTAATGTCGGCTATGTAGGATAAACCCTTTTTGCTTTACCTCGTAGCATCACCTTATGCTTTGGCAACTTTGCTTGCTCAGTATGATGATGTTAGGAAAGAAAGAGTGGTCTACTACATTAGTCGCATCCTATTTGATTATGGAACCTTTTATTCCTCCATGGAGAAGCAATATCTTGCTCTTGTTTTTGCTACATAGAAGCTAAGGCACTATCTTCTCCATGCTGAAATGCATGTTATCGTAAAAAGTGACCTTCTAGAGAATTTGTTCTCTAGTACCGACCTTGCTAGGAGGTTAGCGAAATGGGTAATGTTACTCTCTAAGTTTGACATAAATTTCATTACTCAAAAGTCAATAAAGGGTCAAGCGGTTGTCGATCAATTGGAAAACGCTCCCTCATCTTACTCCTTCTCGGGATTGGATTTGTTTCCTGATGAGAACATCTTTGCAATCAATTATGACCTTGAATGGAAATTGTACTTCGATGGGTCAAGATGTTAGACTGGTTCTAGAGCGAGTGTGGTTCTAATGTCGCCCGAAGGTAAGCCGGTCCCTCTCTCCTTTCGATTGGACTTTCCGTGCACCAATAACATCATTGCGTACGAAGCCCTCATTATTGGCTTGTGTGCCGCAATTAGCCTAAAAATCAAACATCTCCGTATACTGGATGATTCTAAGCTCATTGTGAATTAGATTACAAGAGCCTATCTAGACCTTGCTTTTTCCTTGCTTAAACAATTCTCCTCTTTCATGATAGACAACATCCCTAGGAGGGAGAATAGACATGCAGATGCCATGGAAAGAGTTGCTTCCTTGGTACCTTTAGACGAGGATTTGAAAGAATACTACTTCGTGGTTCAGGTCCTTCAGACCCTAATTATCTTCGATCAACCTAAATCTGATGCCTTTGTGTGTTCTCACATAGACTCGAGAGAATTCTTTTCTAATATTTACAACTACCTGAAGACTGGAAACTTTCCCGATGATGCGATGAAAAATGATTGCACTCATATATGAAATATTTCAGCTTGTTATAATATTTTATCTGATGTTCTCTATCGAAAGTCCTATAATGGCTTGCTTCTCCAATCACTCACTAAGGAAGAAAGACCCCTCACCCTTAAAGAAGCCCATTCAGGCTCTAGGGGTGGACATTTTGGTGGTAAATCCTTGGTGAGGAAATTGATACACATGGGGTATTTTTGGAAAATGATGGAACAATATTCCTTCAATTTTGTTAAAAAGTGCCCGCAATGTTAGCAACATAGTCATCTTATTCATGCACCTACACAAGAGTTGAAAAATCAGACCTCTCCTTGGCCATTCGCAAAATGTGGGTTGGATATTATTGGAAAAATATCACCTCATTATTCTAAGGGACATACCTTTATCATTACTGCTATAGATTACTTCACAAAATGGGTCAAAGCTATTCCACTTAGATCCATGAATATTGAAGCTATTTGTAGTTTTCTTCTAAATAACATTATTTCCCATTTTGGATTGCTTGCTACACTTGTTTTTGACAATGATACGCCATTCAAGAACAAGGAAGTGAAGCAATTCCTAGAAAAGTTCCACATTCAACATAGATTTTCTACACCTTACTATCCTCAATCTAATGGTCAAGTAGAAGCATCTAATAAGACTCTTGAGCTCATACTTCATAAAATAGTTAACAAACATAGTAAGGATTGGCATATTTAGTTAACCTACGCTTTGCGAGATTATCGCATGAGTGTTCATACGACGATAGGAACAACACCCTACAACCTCGTGTATGGTGCCAAAGCTATCATGCCTTTAGAGTTGGAGATTTTGTCTTTGTGGGTTTCCCTTAAAGGGTTAATTTATTATGAAACTTATTGAGCTAATCAATTTCATTAGCTAGAGATGCTCGATGAGTGTCGATTATAGGCCCTTGATCATATTAAAGCTTTTCAATGATCATTATCAAGACAGTATAATCAGAGTGTGGTTCCTAGAACATTTAAGTTGGGAGACCTAATTCTTTATGAGAATCAAATAAATGTAAATGTGTTACCTAATCAAAGTAGGAAATTCAGTCCTAACTAGTTAGGCCCTTACATTGTTTTCTTTGTTTATGGTTCAGGTGCCTATGGATAATCTTCTATGGATGGAACACCTCTAAAATAGCCTGTTAATGTGATGCATCTTTGTTGATACTATGTGTAGTGTATAACATGTCATATGTGTGGTGTTCACTCTTTACGAGTAGTAGTACTGCATATGTTGACATTATTCATTAACACACAAAAAAATTTGTGTTATGATGTGACCATGTGTGTGTATGTGTGCATGTAATATACATACATATGTCTTACTATGCTATGTATCCATGCATTACATTACATCTTTTAAGACAGTTAGATCATCATTGTATTTAATTAACATACATCCATGTGTGTTCATTAAATTATGATAGCATCTAATGTAAACATACATCCATATATACATATAACATCCATAGCATCAACATACATGAAAATAAAGAAACATACACATCAAAATACACAATATCATGATATCAAAACCAATATCTAGTATATATATATATATCAAATGTAATATACATGTATTGGGCCACTATCGTCAAAAAATGAGTGGCTTTTGAATGTGTGTCAATGTATATACAAAAAGATCTACTATATATATATATATATATTGCTACAAAATTGATGTACAAAATAGGAGGTCCCTATGGCTGCAGCATGTGGCTCATGGAGCCCTCTGGCTCTAGCTGTTGTTGTGGTCTGGGGAGGGGCTGCATAGTGGTCATAGACCTAAATCAGTGTGTGTGCGATGTAGATAGGGCTACGCGCATCCCTCTAGTCTACCCCTGAAGGGAGCATATTGTCATCCATGCTTGCATCAACTCCTACTGTAGCTATTGAACATCTATTGGGATCATGTCTGTCAGCTCTCCTGAGAGGTCATTGAGGTGGATTTGTAGGGTGTCATGTGCTTGTTCAACAACATTAACCCTTGTCTCTATCGTGTCTCACTCTGTAAGTGTCATCTGTAGCTCCCCCGACAATTGGTCACGCTGCCCCCAAAGTGTGGTCGCATCTGTAATCACCTACATGATCTCTGCTCCCCACTCCTTGTAAGCAGTCCTTAGACATGCTACTAGCTCAAACAAATGGGCATGTCACCTGGCCAAAACTGGTCAGTATTCCTTGAGAACCATCCCCTGGATGGGTATGTCAAGGGCCACCTTTGATATGCACTGGGCTATCAACCCAGTCCATCCCTATGCATCATCTACAACCACTAAAAGAAAGAATAGAATCATTATCACAAGGCATATCTGTGTAATCATAAACAAAGAAAGCTAAAATTTACTAAAATATAAATAACGTGCTCAGTATACCTAGGTCCCCTGGCTACCAAGTAGGGTCAGGATGAGGGGCGATGCTAGGACCTGCGCTGCCGGTATTAGCAGTTGTTCCTGGTACTCCTAAGGTCGCCATTGCTATGATAGTGGGTGATGGTGGTGCCAACAAGATGGGGGTAGCTGGTGGAGGGTCTAACCTCCTTTGGCTCTACCTTAGCCTTCATGACGTTGTCAACTGCTCCTCCTCCTCCTGCGGCCTCTCCTCCTCCTCACCTTGTTGTCATCCGCCTCCTCTCCCTCTCCTCTTGTCCTATGGCTCCTATAGTGGCACATCCCCTTGTGGGCCAGGATCCTCTCTAGGGGAATCCTCTGAGAACACAAGACGAGGACAGTGCCTGTCCCACCACACTCTAAAATCTACAACTATGCCAATGTTATTTGTCGGTGCTATCGACCATAGATCTCGGTCAGGTTCATCATCATTTGAGGGAACAAAATTTGTGATGGAGGGGTGGTGGATGTCCCTGGGTCTTGCAGAACTCTTAAAATCTTGTGTATACATGGGCACATCGGGAGGGATAGTCTCTACATGACCATGTTGTCGCATGACCTAACTCCAATAATACGACATAATGATGTGGTCCTGACAACCTACGAGAAAATGGTCCCACTATAGGTTCCTAAGATACCTACTACTGTCTACCCACTTGAAAAAATGATAAGGTCTCCATCTGACCTAATCAAGTATAAGGGTATTGAACTGTAATCTCCAAAACTATAAATCTTCGTGTCTCCATTATTCTATGACCTCATACCAATGGGCCATGGGGACATGGTATGGTCGCCTCTCTAGGAAGTTGACCGGCCTCATGAACATGATGTGGGAAAAATCCCACACCTACAATAGTGTGCATGTTGTGAAGTTGTGGTACCCGTAGTGCACATACCACCCCAACTCCTAGTATAGGTGTGCTACACCCCCAAGAAAATATTGTCTAATGCTTGACTATCTCACGAATATTATGGACAAGGCCCCCATGTAGATGAAAGCCTCACCCATCTATAGTGAGCCAAAAGGCCACAGTCACAACCATCACTTGACGCAATAGGGGTGCAGTGGTTCATTCCTAATCGTACCAATGCATGTAGATATGTCATGTGCTATCGTTGTCATCCATCCACCCCAAGTAGTAGAGGACACCCTCCAATCGCTCGCGTGCTGGCTAGGTGTTGTCGTTCGCCACCCACCATCTGTGGATGGGAAGTTTGAGAATCTAATACACATCCTCCAAAGTGATCATCTCTCCAATAGGTAACTAGAAAGATGATGTGGTGGCATCCCACCGCTCCATTAGGGCCACCAACATCTGCTCGTGATATTACATCTCTAGCATAGTGAATACATGCTAGAGACCGGCCTGTTGTAGATGTGTGACCTCATAATTGTTGAGGCAGTCCCCCTTCTCGTGAAGTAGCTACTATGCTCACCCACCAGGATGCTCCCGAATCTCAGGATAGTCCTGTAAAGAGTGAAAACATTTTAAGTTAGAAGATGGGATTTAAAAAAAAACTAAAAGCAAAAAATTTATTAAGGACTTTTGTGCATCATATCTACGGGCCACACATAAGTCTCGTTCCACCATTGATGCCCCAAGGACACTAACATGTATCCAAGATGACAGTACAAAATTTAGACACAGCGTGTTTTCTAGACACCAATGCAGAAAAAAGATGAATGCGCAACTCGAGATGGAAAAACTTGCCTGAAACATACTAAAATTCACTAAAAATGAGTTCCGGAATGGAATGGAATGAAATAAATGATCTGAGTCTGGAATGGAAACATCTAAGGGCCCACCTAGGTATATATAGGCCCCCTAGGGCTTCTTGGAGTTTGTGGCTCCTCGGTTTCTCCTTAATTTACCCCACCTATTTGGGGGAAAACTTAGGAGGGGGCATATAGTCACCTTTTTACCATATTTTTCTTCTGAGTCACTGAATTTTTCTTGATCATTCTTCTCATTGTGGTAGCTTCTTCTGATTTTCGAAACTGACCTAAAATTTGAGTTTTGTAGATCATAATTTTGCAGCTTTTCACCACTAGTCTCACACTTATTGTCGAGGTCAGTTGCTAGGGGGCACCTTCGGTACCAACTAGCTCAACCTCTGTGACCATTGAGGCCTTTTTTCTTGGCACGTAGATCCAAAAAAATTTAAATTTGGGTAATTTTTTCTTCTCTACTTTAGTTCAACCACAAAGTTTCCCTCAAGTTTAAGCCCAATTAGCTTCCAACCCCATTTGCAAAACCTTTAGAAAGTGTTGTGACTTATGAACCATTCAATATGGAGCCCCTTTAGCTCATCAATTGATAAGTAGGAGGTATTTTCCACAACATAACAAATTGTGATATTACTATCAAGATTCAACCATGTAGTTTTAGAGTCAAAATCACTGATCCATGTTTCATGAGTAGTGGTTCACAAGAACCCATCTCTCATGATAGTGAATTATTCACTTAGCACTCATTACATGTAGGTGATGCTCATAGAGGTGAAACATTGGGCCTTCTTGAGAGGTCACCCATCCTAGTATTTCTCTAGCTCAAGTGCACTTAACCACAGAGTTTCCCCCAAGGTTAATCCCACTTAGCTTGCAACCCCATTTGCAAAACCTTCAGTGAGTGTTGTGCCTTATGAACCATTCAATATAGAGCCCCTTTAGCTCAACCACAAAGTTTCAAGTTTAAGCCCACTTAGCTTCCAACCCCATTTCAAAACCTTCAACAAGTGTTGTTCCTTATGAACTATTCAATATAGAGCCCCTTTAGCTCATCAATTGATAAGTAGGAGGTATTTTCCACAACATATCAAATTGTGATATTTCTATCAGGATTCAACCGTGTGGGTTTAGAGTCAAAATATTTGATCCATGTTTCATGAGTAGTGGTTCACAAGAACCCATCTCTCATGATAGTCAATTATTCACTTGGAACTCGTTGCATCTAGGTGATTCTCATAGAGGTGAAGCATTGGGCCTTCTCGGGAGGTCACCCATCATAGTATTGTTCTAGCTCAAGCGAGGTTAACCACATATTTTCCTCCAAGGTTAAGCCCACTTAGCTTGCAACCCCATTTGTAAAACCTTCAGCAAGTGTTGTGCCTTATGAACCATTCAATATAGAGACCCTTTAGCTCATCAATTGATGTAGTTGGAGCAATACTGGGATGGGTGACCTCTCGGGAAGGCCTAGTGCTTCACTTTTGTGACCATCACCTAGATGCAATGAATGTTAAGTGGACGATTCACTATCATGAGAGATGGGTTCTTATGAACCACTACTCATGAAATATGGGTCAATGAGTTTGACTCTAAAACTACATGATTGAATTCTGATAGCAATATCACAATTTGACATGCTATGGAAAGTACCTCATACTTATCAATTGATGAGCTAAAGGGGTTCTACATTGAATGGTTCATAAGGCACAACACTTGCTAAGGTTTTGAAAATGGGATTGCAAGCTAAGTGGGCTTAACCTTGGGGGAAACTTCATGGTTAAGAACACTTGAGTTGGAGCAATAATGGGATGGGTGACCTCCCGAGAAGGCCTAGTGCTTCACCTCTATGAGAATCACCTAGATGCAATTAGTGCTATGTGGACCATTCACTATCATGAGAGATGGGTTCTTGTGAACCACTACTCATGAAACATGGGTCAATGAGTTTGACCCTAAAACTACATGGTTGAATCCTGATAGCAATATCACAAGAACATTTATTGCATATTAGACAAGTCTTACAAAGGCTCAAGGAAGAAAAGTTATTAGTGAATTTGAAAAAGTATAGTTTTATGAAAGATAAATTGGCTTATTTCGGATATGTTATATCTCTACAAGGGTTGTAAATGGATCCAGAAAAGGTACATGATATCATTGAATTGCCAACACCTAGGAGTTTACATGAGGTTTGAAGTTTCCATGGTTTAGCTAGTTTCTATCACAAATTTATTCAAAATTTTAGTGGGATATGTGCACCCATAATTGAGACATAAAAAGGAGACAAGAAAGAGTTTAGGTAGACAACAATAACAAATTAATGTTCTGAGCTTTTGAAGAAGAAGGTCATTGAAGAACTAATATTAGCATTGATCGATTTTGTAAAGGTGTTTCAAGTGGATTGTGATGAAAGTGGGACATCCATAGGAGTGGTTCTTAGTCAATAGTGAAGACCTATTGCATATTTTATTAAAAATATTAATGATTCCAAGAAGAGGTATTTAGCTTATGATTAATAATTTTATGCCATTGTGCAAGATTTAAAGAAGTGCCAATATTTGCTTCCAAAGGAGTTTATTCTCTTCATGGATCAACATGCTTTGTAATTTATTAATTTTCAAACCAATTTGAACCATCAATGCATGAAGTGGGTATAATTCCTACAAGGACATACCTTTGTAAATCAAGCATAAAAGTGGGAGTTTGAAAAAGGTAGTGGATGAATTTAGTAGAAGGGAAGCACTAGTGACTAAAATGAGAGTTGAAGTAGTTGTATTTGATGCTTTGAAAGAGTTGTATAAGGATTATTTGGATTTTAAGGATGAATGGACAACATGTATGGAGCCTACTAGTGTGGATAGGACACCTTGGATGGATTTCTATTCAAAGGACAACAAATTTGCATACCTCAAGGATCAATGAGGCAAAATTTGATAAGAGAAAAACATTGTGGTGGATTGGTTGGACATTTTAGAGATGATAAGGCAATGACACATCTTAGGGAAAGATATTTTTGTTCAAAGATGAAGGTAGAAATCAGAAAATTTGTGCAAGGATGTCCAGTTTGTCAATATTCCAAAAGAGGAAGTCAAAATATAGGTCTATATCAACCATTACCCATATGGGAGAGATCATGGGAATATGCAAGCATGAATTTTTTTCTTGCAATGATGAGAACACGAGGTAAGGATTCTTATTTTGTACTTGTTGATGTATTTTCTAAAATGTCTCACTTTATACCATGCAAGAAGAGAAATGATGCAACACATGTAGTGAATTTGTTCTTTACGAAGGTTTTTAGATTACATGGTTTGGAAATGAGTATAATTTCAAACCATGATATTAAGTTTCTAGGACATTTTTGGAGAACACTTTGGAAGAAATTAGGCACTGATTTAAAGTTTAGCTCTGCATATAATCCTCAAATAGATGGATAGACTAAATTTGTTAATTGGAGCTTAGGGAATTCACTAAGATATTTATTTGGTGAAAATCCTAAGCAATGGGATTTATTAGTGCCTCAAACTAAGTTTTCATACAATGACTCAGTCAACAAAAGTACAGGTGAGACTCCATTTCAAATTGTATATGGTTATAGTCCTAGAGATATTTATGAACTAGGGGAGCTTAATAAATATTGAGGGATACAAAAGAAGTATTGAAAGAGAGGAGTTTTAAAAACATATGCAATAATTACACCAACAAGTGAGAGAAAAACTCAGTTGGAGCAGCCAACAATATAAAGAGAAAGTTGATTTAAAGAGGAGAGAAAATAATCTTGAAGTTGGAGATATGGTATTGGCACATCTATGGAAGGAAAGATTTCATAGCCATACCTAAAAAAAACTCAAGTGGAAGAATATTGGACCGTGCAAGATCATCAATAAGTTTTCACCAAATGTCTATGAGTTGGAGTTACCTAAAGGTTTAGAAATCTCACCCATATTTAACATTTAACATTTATATAATTGTCATGAGGTAGAGACATCACATAAGGAAGAAAAAGAGAAAACACTACCAAAAATGGAAGGAGAAGCTACCCAAAAAATCACAAGAGGAAATTGAAGATATTTTGGATTCTAGGATGATAAGGAAGACAAGGGGGAAAGAGAAATGATTATTTAGTGAAATGGAAGGGTAGAATAGTGGAGGATGCAACATGATTAAGCTCAACAGAGCTAGAATCACTCCAATTAACAAAAGATGATAGAGTTGCTAACCTATAGAAAGACCTTTAACCTACAACAATACAAAGTTTTACACAGTGGACAAGGGATCACAATTTTTTATAGCCAATTGGTTTGATGCAAGGGCATCAAATCCTTTTTGTTTTCCTCTATCTTTTCCTTCACATGCCACTGCACTAAACCATTGGGGTTTTTTTGAATTTTGTTTGTTTGGGGCAACAAACTACCTACCTGTAAGCTCATTTAATGAGAAACAATAAACAAAATGGTATAGGGAAACTATGAGTAGGAGTTTCAAACTCAAAAAGAGGTAGTTGAAGAAATTTATGATAGATTTTGGATATTGCAGCTATTTAGGTAGGATTTTTGGAGAATCTTTTAGAATTTTGGGGATTTTGGAGAGGAAAAAGAGAGAAAAACAAAAAAAGAAGGAAGAGAGAACAAAAAAAAGGAAGGAAGAGAGAACAAGAAAATAAGGTTTTGAATAATATTACATAGAAAAGAATATGAGAGACAAAGGGAATAGAGGAGAGAGTAGATGAAGAAGAAGAAATAAAGGACAATATCATAATCCTAGAAGAAAAAAAGGAAGAAAGGAGAATGACAAAGGGAGCTCTATTCTATAAATGCATATAAAAGTGTGTAAAAAATTGAACTTTAAATATAATATAATATCTTCTTCCTCATAATTGTTGTCTCCATGCGTGTGTATGGGAGTAGTATTTGTATTAAGTTTGATTTTCTGAAAGTGTGGACTGTTGTGTGAATGTTTAGATTATTTTATGTTATTGAAATTGTTGATAATCACCTACAACCATCACTGTAGCTATCTGTGACAATAGTCTATTTTTGACAGCCACATAGTTATTGTCTTTGTGTAATGCCATAAAATTGCACCTAGGGGAAATTCCACATTTTAGTACTTTTCCTAGCATTTATGATGCCTAAGCACATTAATGAAAAAAAACCCATGGCTCGAAACATCACAATTCCAGCTCCATGTGGACCAGTGGTGAAGCGACAATATCCTAATGATACGTTTCCTAAAAATTGATGTCATGGACGCATGTGTGGCATGCTAGCATCCTATTAGTTTTTTGAGTCTAAAACAAGGAATCTCAAATATTTACTCTTGACATGTGTCTTGGTAGTCAGGATTTTAGGTGTAACATCTCTTTTCTACCCTTGCATGCAACAAAACCCCTCATTTTCTCTCATTTTGGGGGTATGATTCATTCAGTCAAGCTCTCTCTTCAATTCCACTCCTTAATCTTTCTCCATTCTTGACAAGCAACACTTCCACAAGTGAGGATTTACCAGACTGAGGTCCTTCCAATAGCTATAACTCTCAAGAAATCATTCAACAGTGTGTTTGTGTGCTTCAAAGAGGGCTTAGGCCCATGGGTAACACTCTCTCTCACTCTTTTCTACTTGTTCAATTGCTATCTTGTGGTGTGGGTTCTACTTCTAAAGTGAGTTTTACTTTCACCACATGCTTTGTCCATTTTGGTTATACTCTCTTCCTATCTGGTTATCAGTGGAGGTGGGAACACCAAAACAAGGTTCTAATTGAGGTAGACCCCTATATAGCACCAATATTTTCCCCTCATTCTTCTATGTGTAGGTTTCAAAATAGAGCTTGGAGTGAAGACTCAAATGTCAGGTTGAGGGTAAGTTTTCTCGAAGTTCTCCTTGTGCTTTTCTTGAAGTTTTGTTCTCCATTTGATTATTCTATTTAGAAGACCTTAGATCAAAGTTAGGAAGTGAGACTTTATTCTTCCCACCTAAGCTCTCGAGCTTTCTATTTCTTAGGATGTCAACGTGCTCGTTGGATGATAGTGTGTTGCACTGGTGTCCTAAATCTACATTGTCATCCTTTGGCTGAGAGCTCCTTTGTCAAAGGAAAGAATATAGAAGTTTCACTCTCTTGGAATCTGAAGTAGTCTTCTCTGAAAGTTACCTTGTGTACATTTACTTTTCAATTTCTTCATTTTGTTTATGTTGAGGTGGATAAGGGCAGTTCATTCCTTGGTGATCTCTTTAGAATGAAGAGACCCGTTGTAAGAGAGGGGGACCACCAGATGCAAGGCCCCAGGTCATGGAGGGCCAAAATGTGGAAGGTTGCCCTAACTTACCTCAACTAAATGAAGTGTTAGGATATGCGGGACAAGAATGATGAGGACTATGAGGTCTTTCAACCACTATGCAATCTCAAGATTTGGAATGAGGCTAGGAAAGATAATTTTCAATCTGAACACTATATAACAAATAGCTCTCTATCCGAGGATGAGAGCATAGTTCTGGGACAACGGTGCGGTGCACTAGCAACTCTCAGGTGCATTAGTGCCTATACAATGAAAGGACCAAAAAGACAATGTGAACTAGCATAAAACAAGCTAGCGGCCTAGCTAATAACTTCTAAAAGAGAAAAAAAACACTATGAAATATGAAAAGTATAATCGAATGCGATAAAGAAAATATACCACAGCTAGGGTCACAAAGATGATTTCGTAGAAGAGTTTATTTGCCAACTAGCTCCTCGAAAGCACACACTCCTACACACACAAATGAGAGGAAAATTTTGGGTGGTTGTATAGGGGTCTGCCTCAATTAGACCCCTATTTAGGTGTTTCCACATCCACAAATAGCCAAGAAAGTGAGCTAAATACAAAAATATAGTAAAGAGCACAAAAGCACTACAAAACAGTAAAGTGTGTTAACTCAACCAAGTGATAAAGGAGAGGAGAGGGAAGCTTGCCACCTCCAACAAGAGAACTCAAGGCTACTTGGGGGAGAAAATAAGATTAATCAAGCCTTTTTTGCAATGGTGTGGTCCCAAACATGTGTTATCAAGTAGATATGCACCCTTTGTCAGATTTGCAAAAATCAGACTATCTGTTGAAACATGGAAACTCTTTTAAGATGTGGCTGATCTGTGCAAAAGAGAATCTCCAGAGTGAGTTGGTTCTCTGAAAGATGGATCCTATTCTAAGTATTTTCTGAGAAAAGGGATAGAAGGATAGCTTGAAAATGAAATTTAACAATAATTGATGATTAACTGTTATTTTCTAAAACTTCAGATTTACCATGCACAACAATTCCTCTATTACAATAGCTCTCACAATCTCATTGGTACATGGTTTCATCAGTCATTTGCATGAAGATTTGGAGGCATTGAATACATCATACAACCTGAAAACATGAAATTTTGTGTAAAGACTCATAAAAGCAAGACATATAAGGCTTCAAACTTTAAAACACAAAGAAATCAAATTGTTGTTACAAGGTTGAGACAAGAAATGAGAAGAACTCTACTGCTTTATTGAAATTGAAAGAGTGTATCTGTCTGAACTGAGTACAATTGAATTTACAAGCTCAAAATGCTAAGAGCCAGAAACTACCAACTGAACTGAAGAAGAAGAAAAAACTAAGTTTCTTCAAGATATAACCTTCTAGAACCCTAATCTAAGCTCACAAGAAAAGCTCAAGGAAAAGGTACCAAATTGTCTCAAAAGTCTGCATAAAAGTAGAAAAACACACTTTTTCCATGCTCACACTGAAAAGCTCCAAAAAATAGGCTAAATCTACTTTTAAAGCAAATAAAGCACCTTATCCATCCAACAGACAACTCAAATCCAACCCAAGGAAAAAACTCAACCCCAATCTACTAAAAATAGCAAAGAGATAAAACAATCTGCATTATCTTTGCTTTACAAAATATGCATATTTCACAATCTTGACAATCTGATCTATTTTTGCAATTAAAGATTGTTTTGGAATATTTTTCAAAATATTACAACATATATCTCCATTACAATCTTGATTTTCTCAAAAAATAACAAAAAATAATAGGCATATTATTCTCTCAATACCTTAATTGATTTCTTAAAAATCAATTGGAAAATAACAACCCTAAGTCATAAGTGAGATTATTTTGCAATTTTTATTGATTTCTCACAAAATCAATTAAAATCTAGGATAAAATCTCACTTCAATTCTTACTAAGGCATAATTTCTCAAAACCCTAAAGTCCAAGGCTCCCTCATATTGCCAAAATTTAATCACACAAACCTAAAACTTAGGAATTTTTTTAATTATTTATCCTTTTCATTGTGCAACCTATCATTGGGGTAATCGACCACTTAACACCTCGGATAAAGTTTGATATTAAATGCAAAAATGAATGCTAAGCCTATAGATTCAAATTAGGGCAACACAAGAAAAGAAAGGTAAACCCTAATCTTGACTTCATTTGCATTTGACACTTTGAAAGTTTGGCTCTGCCTGGGCGCCGCCTCCATGAGAACTTAGGGTTTCAACTTGCAAATGCTTGATTTTCATGACTCTTTCTATAGATTGGTCGATTCTTCTTCAGAAAACCATGGGTGAGCCTTTTTTAAGCCTTTTGAGTTCTCTTGCTTTATTTATGAGCCATCTTTTTCCCTTGTGGCCGTGGCTATAACACAATTTCTGAAGCACTTAATTTCTTTTCTATGCTTATTATGCTTATGTCATTTTGGTCTGCCATGTATGAGCTCAAACTCTTGGTTTCTAAAAGCTCAGCACAGCTCTAGTCGTGGCTTACATGTTCTCCTATAGGCATTAAGTGGTAAGCTCTTATTATTCTATTTGTCTTTCTACAAAATAAAAGCTTAAAAGTTCCATATACTCCTACAAAGAAGTCATTTTCATGTATAAATTTAAAGGCCATCTACAGGTCATGCCATGTGTGAGCTCGAATATAGATTTATGTAGAGATTTCCATGCACTTTGACTGTCATTTTGCTTCAGGTAACCTTAAACTTGATGGAACTTACATGGGTTTTCCTTTAATCACAAAAAGATAGACCATTCAAGAGCTAAAAGCTCTTCTCTAGTCTGTAGCCATGTGTATTTTTGAAAGGGCATACTGAAGCTTTCTGGGCTCGACCCAAGAAAGGAATCTCTTTCTTCTTTCAAATTTTAAACGAACCCCTATATGGGTATCATGTAAAATGAAGAAATTTGTATTCTCTGTTTGGAGCTCGACCACCATGATTTCTTTTACTTCCTATTGTTTTTATAAAAAACCCACACATGGGTATTTCAGAAAATTGGAAATTTTGTCTTTAAATTTGAAAACCTAATGTGGGTTTTCAGAAAATGAAGGAAAAAACTGTTCATTTTGATTACTCATGAAAAAACTAGGCTCGACCCATTATGTATTTCTGCTTTTTTGTATCTACTTAAATTCCATCATATGGGTATTTGTTGTTTGTGAAGAAAATAAATTTCTAAATGTATTACTATTGAAAGCCCTCACACGGGTTCATGAGATTCTAAAAATGTATCTTTTTTTATATTTTCAATTGTCATCTCCATGTTGTTCTTCCTTGCACACATAAATCTTCTTGATTGAATTTGTAAATTACTTGTTCACCTGGTCTCTTATGCACTCCAAACCCTCATTCATACCAGGTTCAATGTATACATGTTGTTTGTTCTGAAAATGACTTTATGTGTATGAATCCTTGAAATTCTACCTGATAATTGTGAATTTTTTGAAAGTATAGCTTAAATGACAAAAACCATTGAATGATAGAACAACACAGATGTCCAAACAGTGTTATTCTGCAAACTCTGCTTATTCTAGAAATAACTTTTAACTTGTTGTACCACCATTTGAAACACATGATAAATGAGGAAACAAAACTTTAAAATAGTGTACTCTTAGACTATTTCCCTCCATTGTCAGCCAAAAAGATCGTGTCTAACATAGCTGATCACCGTACTCCGCTCTTACAAGAAAGTTGATTGCTTCACCACTTAATAAATGACTTAACTATTTATGCATTGATTAGATGCTATCATTTTTTCTTATTTGGCACCCTTCATGCATTTTTATGCTCCATTTAATAAAATTGTTTCATGCACTTGCTTTCTTCTAAAATGAAAACTGTAACATTTATCTTTGTTAAGGCATTATTTATGCTTCTTTACTATCACTCTCATGAGCATGAACATTGTTGATCTTTGCATGATATTATAAACATGATGAACAAATAATATTGTGGAAAAAGAATATAACCATACAACATTGTTTGAGATGAATGTACTCAGTTGAATTAATTGAGCTCATTTAAATTAATAGTCCACCTGTAGCTTTCAGAAAGCATTTCTTGTTTGTTATGAGTGGACTATTAATTTGATGGCTTGACAGATGAACTCTCTTTTTCTCTTTTAGTTGTATATCATTTCTTTTCTTGATGAACGTGATGATTGCAATCTCCCTCTTAGCCCACTTGTAATGAATAGGGGTAGCATGCTGAGCTCTACCCTTGTGGGAGCCCATTTCTCTCCACCTGCTTGGTCTTCAAATGATAATCAACTCCATGATTTTCCCTATACCTGCACAAAGAAGCAAACGATGTTAGCATAAAAAATAATATATCATGATCATGTTGATGTTTCTCTTTCAACTCATGTTTCTGCACTTTTCTTTAGCTGGTTCTATGCATGCAAGGATTGAAATATATCTCTTTAGAATGGCATGTAGTATAGTTCATATCCCGAGCTCTTAATTGACACCCTTCTTAATCTTTTGTAGGCACATTCAGGAGAGGAAGTAGGATGGAGCAAGCTACGAAGCATCAACCGAAGTTTGACTCAGGCAATGATGGATATGTCCCCTGTTACTTGTCATTTCTCTTTCAATTGTATATTTCATTTCTTGTATGAATGGAATGGCTAAAACCACGGCTTGTGTGGATATTTAATTTCATTCTTCTGCTTTTCATTTTGAAAAGAAAATACATTTATAATGCAATTTTGTACTATCATTTGAATTCTCGCAATCAAATGAAATTTTGTAAATATGAATTACTTCATGAAATAAATGAAAGCATCTAAAATTCTTTGTTATTTGTATGCTCAATCCTGTACCTCATTTGATTCTAAAACATTGAATAGAATCTTCTAAAATTTTGTTTCCTCATTTCAATGCATAACTATCACTTGATGAGTAATGAAAAAAGTGCAAACAACACTTAAGCATAACGTAAAAATAACTGTAACTTCACTTTAAGATATAACAGTATTTAATCCAGCTCCACCAATTGAGCTGTAGTGAAAAATTGGTAACATTTTGGCAATTTCTGCTAAATACTTGCCTGCTAAGCATAGATCAATTTCCTTAAAACACCATTGGGAACGAATTCAAATCTGCCCCTTCATGAAACTTAGAAACTTGAACAACAACACTCCAGATAGCAGCAAAACAAAACAAAATAGAACTGGAAGCAAACTAACAAGCCCTGATAGCCAACATAACATGAGCAGCAACACTTAGGGAAAAAAACTTACTGAAATAAATGTGCGGAACACACTTATTTGCAATACTGCTCTACTTATCTACAAGATAGAACTTATCTCAGAGGCAATTCTTGAGGTGGATCCCATTAACTGGGATAGACAACACCTCTCTAGTCAACTTAGAAAGTTGGAATGCGTTGTGTTCTTTACACTCCATGATCACGTAAGGCTCGTCCCAAATTGCATCGAATTTGGAATGTCGTCCAGGTTTTCTTTTAAATTCATTCCATTTTAAAACTAGATCTCCAACAATGAAATCACGTGGTCTTGCCCACTTATCAAAATAATTCTTCATCTGAGCTTGATGTATCTCCAACTGCCTTAGAGCTTCTTTTTTGGTTTCTTCGAGCTCTACCAGCTATGCAAATCTCACCTCAAGAGGCTATTCATTTAGTAATTCCAGTTCTTTAACATAACTTAAAGTTGGTAACCCAATGGAAACAGGTAACTTAGCTTCTTTACCATAAGTTAGAACAAAAGGAGAACAACCAGTGGCTCTTTTAGGAGTTATTCTATTAGCCCAAAGGGCTAACTTAAGTTTTTCATGCCATGTCATTTGATTATCCTCAATAGTCTTCTTGATTATCCGAATCAGATTCTTATTTGTAGATTTTTCCTGACCATTGCCTTGCGGATAATAATTAGATGTGTTCAAATAAATATTATTTCTAACTAACCAATTAGAAATCCTCAAACCAATTAAAGCCAAACCATTGTCAGAAATGATTGAATCTAGAACACCAAATCTTGATACGAGATCTTAGTAAAAAGTAAGTACAGAAGTCGCATTTGCTTCTTTCAAAGAAACAACTTCAGTCCATTTTGTAAAATAATTTGTGGCAATAAGTATCCACTTATGACCCGCAATTGAAGGTGGATTGATAGGACCAATAAAATCTAAGCCCCACTTGGCAAAGGGTTATTCTACCTAAATTAGATGAAGGGGAAAAGTTGCAAGCCTCTTTTTTCCATAAAATAAAGCACATTTCTCACATTTTCTGACCCAAGCAATAGCATCTTTGAATAGGTCTGGCTAGTAATAACCAGCTCGCATAATTTTTAGAGTTGTTCTTGCAGCAAAATGGCCTCCTAAAGGCCCATCATGAAATTTTGCTAAAAGCTTGTCAACTTGATCAGGCTGAATGCATCTTAATAAAATGCCTTGGAAATCTCTTGTATAAAGAATGCCATCAATAATTGCAAAAGGAATGGCTTGTAATTTGTAATACCTTCTTTTCGCTCTGTCTAAGCCTGGGGCACTCACCAGTTTGTAAATAATGCATCATTTGTTGCAACCAAGTAGCAGGAGATGTTGGAACAAAACCTACAACATCATTATTTAGCATTGAATATATATTTGTAGCTTCTTTTAAGTTGTTGTCTTCATTTCCAACAATCTATTCACACAAACCCTTGCCTCTAATGAGCTTGGTTACCTTTATATCAACATCAAATTCCATTACTTTGGTTATCCAACCGACACATTTATCATTTATATCTTTGTTAAGCAAGAAATCTTTAATAGTTGAATGAGCTACCAACAAGTGAATCTTGTTGTTGGACACCATATGCCTGATTTTTTTAAGGCTTCTTACAACAGCAAAAAAATGCTTCTCGACAAAAGAATACTTTACCTCGTAATCATGCAATACTTGGCTGAAAAATGCTACAGGCTGCTCCAAGCCTTCATCATTTTTCTTGCATAACATAGTTGAAACTGTATCTACTCCTCCAAAGGCATACTAGATAAATTCCTTGTCAAAATTTAGATTAATGAGAGTAGAAGCAGCTACAAGGTCTTCCTTTATCTGCTCAAATCTCCTCTTACCTTCCTTGGTCCAATTGAAAGGAATATTCTTTTTAAGCATAGAAGTGAGAGGTTGCATCAAAGCTACAATGTTTGGTATGAACCTCCGCACAAAATTTATTCTTCCAAGAAAGCTCTGCAAGCCTTTCTTGTGAGTTGGTAACGGTAATTCAAGAATTGCAAAGACTCTTTTAGGGTCTATAGAAATACCTTGATTTGAAACAATATGTCCAAGCAGTTTGCCTTCGTGCACTAAAAATATACACTTCTTTGGGTTGAGAGACACTCCAAACTCTTTGCATCTTTGAAAAATCTGCTCTAAATGATCAAGATGTTCATTAACATTTCTGAAAAAAATAGTAATATCATCTAAATATACTAGAATGAACTTGTTCATAAGGCCGTGAAAGGCCATATCCATTTCTCATTGAAAAGTTGCTCCAGCGTTGGATAAGCCAAAAGGCATCTTCTTGTAGGCCATTGTGCCCCACTTGGTGGTAAATGTTGTCTTGAATTGATCTTCTTGCTTAACTAGAATTTGGTTGTAACCTAAGTAACCATCTAGCAAAGAAAATCTGTCAAAACCAGAAACTACCTACAAAATTTTCTCCATGGAAAGGAGTGGGTAGTGGTCTTTTAATGAAGCCTTATTTAGATCTTGAAAATTGACACATAATCTGATTTCAACACTTTTCTTTCTAACTGGCACTAAATTTGACACCCAAGAGGTGTGTTTGATAGGAAATATATAGTACCACTCTCAACTAATTTATTTAGTTCAGCCTTCATAAGGTGTTCTAATTTGGGGTTAAGAGGTCTTTTTTTTTGTCTTACTAGTTTTGAGCCAGGCTCTAATTCAATAGTATGTTGGGCTAGTTCTAGGTTAAAACCTCTCAAATCCTTATACTCCTAAGCAAAAACATCACTAAATTTCTGACATAACAGAATAAATGCATGTTGTTCTCCTTTATTACATACCTTTTCCCAGCTTAAGAAGCTTGCCTTTGAAGATTTCAATCACTGCATAATGTTCTTCTTTAATAGTCAAGCTGCACTTATCTTTATGCACTTGGTCATCTGAATTGAAAATAGATTCCAAGGTCACCAATCCTTTTGGTAGCTTATTGGTCTTCAACTGCACAATCTAGTCATCATATTGATACTGCCATTTTTGTTGGTTTCCATCTACAAACTCAGCTTCAACAATTAAGAAATTTACAATTTGCTCATCACTGTCAAAAACCTGCACTAATACATTTGATTGCAAAATCCGACGAAACTATTTGACGAAATATGTAAAATTTGATGTTCGTTGGGTGCTTGTAAAATTTGATGTGTAATTTTCAGTTTTTTGAAAGGTTATTCCCGACGTTCATCAAAATTTTGATGAACCTGGGGTTCATCAAAATGTCGGCTATAATTTTCGTTGAATTTTTGACAAACATGAAAAATAGAAAAAAATCAAATTGTGGCCAACATAAAGAAAAGTGAGTTCGCGCCTAATTTATTGCGACAATGTTTTGCTCTACTTGAGACAGTTTGTGGAGAACTAAGGACGATTTTCTTGGGAAAAAAAATCAAGAACATATTGCCAAGTTGAGGGTAGTCATTGTCTTTTTGCAAAATTTAGTTGTGAAGTTAGATTTGTAGTTCTAGGTTTGAAAATCATATTTTAAAGCAACATCTCATTAGATTTCATTTTTAGAGGTTTAGGGTTTTATGAATTTCATGTCCAAATTTTGTTGTGTGGAATCACCATAAGATCACAACCAAGGAATAGATTCTTGTGACTGTAATTATGTGATCCATAACTCTATTAGTCATGTGGCACAATTGTGCTATAACAAATATAGGATGCATTCATGTGTTACCCAAGTTTAATGTGGCTATGTTGTGATAGAAATGGAGGCAATCATATAATGTAGTTAATTCAGGTTGTATAATGTAGGTGTCAATCATCATTGGGTGCATTCAGGTTGTCTCAAGTTTAACAGGTTAGGATGTAATTATAGCATGATTGAAGAGTGATTACCTCTTGCTGCAATAAAGAGCCTATAACTCTGGTTGATATGCAGAGTGGTTGTGTTATATCAATTATGTAGTGCATTCAAGCATAAACCATGTTTAATGGGCTATTCTAGAGAATGATCAAGATTTTCTAAACCTTATGAATGTTACTTGACATATATTTGCATAATCTCAAATTCCTTCACAGGCTTTTGAAGTATCAATGTATCCTATATAGGGTTTAGAATGATTTATTTTAATTAAGAAAATAAATAAATGATGTATTTCCCTATAATTAGATAATGTGGAGATCTCCTAAATCTGCCCCAACACACTATTCTCTTTGGCACTGTATTCATTACTCCAACTACTAGGGTTTTGCATGTGACATCTTTAATATCTTCATGACTGTGGCTTTTAAATAGATCACAATTTTTTTTTTAATTTTTTCATGGTAACCGTTGAGTTCCATAATCCACCTTCAATCTCTTCTAAGAACGTTGTCTTAAGCTAGACTGCATAGTATTCATATAAAGCAAGTCCTTCATACCTGCCATTGTTCCAAACCACCACTCACTGCCTTGCTTAAAATGTTGCCTCCATAAGCACAATAGCATGTTTTAAAATCATGGTTTCCAGTGATTGACCATTAAGATCACCACTTTCATCATGAAGATACAATGATATTTTTTTCTTCAAACTCAAGGCATTATGGAAGATAACATTGTGAATTGTTTGTTGTGTACGATTCAATTTTCTTGCACATTTACTCTTTGCTAACTTCCTTTAAGACTGGGTATTGCACCCTCAGCTGCAATCTCAAACAGCTTACTCACTATCACTTGAAGATTCTTTTCATGAGCATCCTTTTATAAAATCAAACTATGCCCTATAGACTGCCTACTTACTACAGGGGACTCATTGTTTCATGGTATTGAAGTTCTTAAGATCCTTCAACCTTATTGACACTACTTCACAGTCCACAAGGTATTATTCACTATTCTCCCATCTTTGATGAGTCTCAAAACACTGCTCAAACATGCAATCCATACCTCCATTATACATTAATGGCTAAGAAGAAACATTGAACCTATGATTACCACTATTACTTCATTTGGACAGTCATTCCCTGATTGCATTTTCCTTGTCTAACACTACCAAAAGCATTTGAAAAACCCTTAAGGTCAGCAAGGGGGTAAAGAAACTCATTGTTAAAATCTCCACTTTACTATGCAAGGTTTGAGCTTTATTATCTTGTCACTACTCAGCCTCTTTTTGATAGTCACATCTCAAGTGACTGTCATTCTTCTTACCGTATATTGCATCTACAAATGTCACTAAGCTACATAGTGTGCTTGTTATTGGCTACAATCTTTAGATTGCAAGATTTTTTTATTACCTACAATGTCTCAATCTTTCTAGTATTGCAACCTCACTAATCCGCTATAGTTATTGTTTATGTTTCTATGGAGGCCTAGGGTTTGTACCCTAATCATGCTCTTACCATGCTTCTATGTTTTTTATTAGGGCTCTCTCAATGTTGAGGGCCCTAGGATAACTCATCATAAGAAGTGACACATTGCATCTTTAACTAAAAGGATAAATCAGACATTAGCAATGATGATTCACTTGTTGCTCCTTAGGAATGGGTCACTTGCTCTTACTAGCTTGCTACCTCCATTGTTGTAGGAAGTTTGTGATCAAGTTCAATATTCTGATTTTAGAGTCTTAACGGTTGGAAATCATAGTAAAATCAGAATTTAATAAGTTTGGAATTAGCATTTTAAAGTGTTTTTTGGGGTCATTAACTTCAGACTATCTTCTCTTTTTCAGGGGTGGTTGCATGCCAAATTTTTTGGTGTAAAATATCAGAATTATTAGATTATGTTACCTGTCTATGAATAAAAATTATTGGAGTGTGAGTTTGATATTTTTTGAAGATCTAAATAGTCAAGCTTGGTAAAGATAAATCATGTCAGATAATATTAGTCCAGAACAAAATGAAGAGACACTTAATAGAGTGTGGGCCAGATTGAAAAGAAAGGGTGATAGGAAATGTTATTGTCCTTGCAATAATTGCAAGGGATTAAATATGAGATGAATTTTAATCACAACAGTTGAGAAACATTGTAGGCAACATGGTCATGTTGAAGGGGGCATGATTATCGTCCATTAGTAATTTGTTCATTATATGTGTTTATATTGATTGAATTTGTAAATTTTTATATCGTTTTAACATTATATATATATATAATCACTTGATGATGATCATGGTTTATTTGTGTCTATCATTATTATAAAGGTGGGGCACCCTAGGGCAGATGATATGGATTATCACGGCCCAGAGAATGTGGTTTTGCAAGCGGATGAACATGGAGCTGTGAATATCGAAGATGAAGTTAATGATCCTATGGAAGAAGCTGATCATGCACCAAAAACACAGTTGAAGATGATGGTACAAATACATTGATCCATGACACATTTAGTGGCAGAGCTAGTCATGATGATCAAGATGACTTTGATGATGTTCATGATTTACCTATACTTGAGAAGGCATACAAGCCCTTTATGAAGGCTCTGAAACAACTCTTCTCTCTGATGTATTGTTGTTGTTGAACTTGAAGGTTATTGATGGTTTATCAAACATAACAATCTCACGAATGTTAAGGTATGCCATATATGTCATATTTTTTCATCTATTTTAATTGTTGTTAGTTCATCACTAGTAAATAAAGGATGAAATATGTACCATTAATATTCTTTATATGAACAAATTATTTTTTGTTGTAGATTGATTAGTGAATTTTTGTTACCACCATCAAATATTTTACTTTGCTCATACCGATATTTATGTGTCATTATGAAAGATATCGGAATGGAGTATCAAGCAATAGATGCATGTCCCAATGATCATATTATATATCATAAATAACAAGAATTTGCAACAGAATGCCCAGAATGTCATATCAGTAGATATCGAACAGATCGACTAACAAAAAAGGTGCCTCACAAGGTTCTTCGTTATATTTCATTATTCCACATATGCAACGATTATTTAGGTACGAAAGCTTAGCACAATTTATGGATTACCATGCATGGAATAGAAGTGGAGATGACATTCTTCAAATGCCTGCAGATGGTTCTACATTTAGGAACATGGAGGAAAAATGGCCACACTTTAAAGAAGAACCTCGTAATCTTAGGCTTTCAGTGGGAGTGGACAGTGTCCATCCATTTGGAGAGCTAAGATCTATTTACTCAGTGTGGCATGTTTTTGTTATCAACAATAACATTCCTCCATGGATGTCAATAAAGATGGAGCACATAATTTTCTCAATGATTGTTCAAGGTATTTGTTTACATCAATTTTCTTTAACGTAGTACCATATCATTTGTCTTATTTGTTGCATAATGACTTATATTTTTTTCATTCAATAGTCATGTACATTAATTTATATATATTGCAGTAAAATGATTATAATAATTATGTAATGTTTATGTTCATTCAACTAGGTAAGTACCAAGTTAAAGATATGAATGTATATATCGAGCCTCTTATCGATGAGTTCTAAAGTTATGGAATGGCATCACTATGTATGACGTCTATAGACCAATAGGACAAAGATAGATTTAATTCCATGCAATGCTTGTATGGACAATTCATGATGCCCCAGGGTTAACACATTTTTGTGGTATGTTATAACGTTCGACTGCACTTTAACAATATTTAATTTGATGAAGTAGATATCATGCATGTTTTTAAGATAATCTATTCATTATATATAATTAAAAAAATGACATATTTAATCCAATTGATAGGGAGGTTGGAGGAATCAATCATTGATTCCTGCTCTAGGTCTTGCTTGCAAGACCTCCTTGGTGTCTTACTTCACCACCTTAACCTTTAGGACCTTTTTCAAGTTTAGGTACCCTAGTTCTCCTGGCCAACCCCACTACCATCACAAATTCAACCTACCAAGTCAATCTTGGTGCAATTTCTCTAACTCTTCCTTAGCCCTTAATCTACCCTAAAGGCTCCAAACCTCCAATTTAAAGAACTAAACTTTTTAGGAGTGTGGAGGTGCCTCAAAAGACTTCATTCCATCCTAATGTGGTTCTTGAAGGTCCACTTGACTCCATCTCTCAATCGCTTTCACCAAACCCTCTTTTTAAGCCTAAAAAGGCTACTAGCCCTAAGAGCCCCAATTAGGCCTCTTTCTTCGAGAAAATAGGATTGTTCTCAAATCTTTCCAAAGAACATCCCAATATTTTCTTGGGATTCCTAGTTCATTTTCCCACCTCTTAAATATTTTTGAGGTCTTGGGTCTTTTTCTGCCGTACAAAGCCTCAACTTGAAAATGGGCATAAACTAGGGTTTTTAAGCCATTTTCTGGCTGCTTTCAAACTATCAGGTCTTTCACTGACCAAGTGAGTTAGTGGAGTTTCCTCCTAATTACCAGACCTTGGAAAGACTCCCACCTGCCTTCTCCAAAAGGAAATTTGATAAGAACTTATCGCCCTTGCAAATTATGTGCTCTGCACTCAAGTCCTCCTAGTCGGGCATCTCCTTGGATTGCCTAGGGCAAGACTTCCACAGTGGCTTCTATGCCCACAAAAACCATAAATCCTACCATATTTACACACATGGAGTCTAGTCACTATTCCCAAAGGGTTGTACAATTTGTACAGTGGGAAAGTGAACTAATACTCCATTCTTTACAAACTACCTGGTTTAGACCAGCAATAGTGTAGAAACCAAAACTAATTGCAAAACAAAGATTAAAACTACACAAAGGAGCTACCTAATGCTACACAAAGCTTGAAGAAACACTACTCTACATCCTACACAGATTTTGGTGCTATGACCAATCCATCAAAGCAACAATACAATGCAAACTTCAGGAAATTCTCTAAAAAACACAATTGTTTCTTCTTGAATTCAAAACTTCAACAATTTCAAATACTTCCAACCCTTCTCCAATTTAAAGGAATTCCTTAAATAGGGTTCCTCAATCATTTATGCTCCCTTGGGCTCTTCTTGGCCGTATGAAGCTCTAATTGAGCATTATTTGCAAAATTGAAAAGCAATTCCTAAAAATCCTAAAAAAGGTCAAAACCTTACAAGCAAAAACCCTTAGGCCTAATCATTGGTCAACATGACCTTCACTAGATAATCAACATCCAAACTAAAATGCCATGAAGGCTTACAACAAAATAAACTAAGATTTATTGCCTAGTTGTCCTAGGAAAAACTAAGATAACTTATGGGTGCTCCTGCACCACCAATTATATATCATCTTGCAAGTCTTCAAACAAAGGAAAACTTTTCATGTCCAATTTGTGGTCCAAAGATGAAATCTCGTCGTTCAACAAGTTTAGGAAAGCATGTGTTTGATGAGTATAGGCACTTCCTCCATAAAAATCATAAGTATCGAACTACTGAAAAACATCTTTTCAATGGGAAAGAGGAGACTACATCAAAACTATGAAGAATGTCATCTTGCCTATGGAAGTTGGAATATAATAGAATTAATCGTCAAGGTTATACATTGGATCAAATTATTTATCTATCATATATGATATGTTTTGAATTTATATTTTTATATTGTGTTGTGTTTACTCATGTTTTAATTGACAATGATTGTCGTTTTCAATTTGTTTAACTTATATGCTTCATGAAGGTCATCAAGGCATTAATGGTCGGCTTCCATAGGGACTGAAAAGTTATCCTAGACAATTTAGTAGGTTGCCTTACTATGAGCAGCTACAAATTGTGCATTTGTTTGATACAATGCATATCGAAAAGAATATAACAAAAACGTTATGGAAAATATTGGATAGAAGGCATGACAAAGAAAAAATTGTCAAAATTTGTAGTGACATTCAAGAAGCCAATCATGCAATGAAAAATGTCATTCAATTAAATAGCGATGGAGACCAAATTAATATAAGTTCCCTTCCTTGGTTATTAACAAAGCAACAAAGCAATGCTATAAAGAAGTCATACAAAAATTCAATTTCCCATAGGATTTGCTTGAACATAAACAATATAATAACAAAGAAAGGTGAATTTGGGTCAAGGATGAAAATGCATGATTGGCATACCTTCATTAAGGTAATTATTCTGGTATATTATATACACTTGTATAATGCATGTACTTTTCAGTGTATTATGTTTACTACTTTTGGAAAAATAATGAAAAGATCATTTTATAATTGTTGCAATAGGTTCTACCTCTATCTCTCCCAGACAACTTTGACAACAATGTCAAACAAGTTATTTATGATCTTGGAAAATACATGAAGTAAGTAGCGAGATTTGTTCAATTCGTTGTATACATCTTAAAATTTCCATTTGTTTTACTTGTTATGTAATATAGTGTATATTTTTGTTAAATCTCGTTAATATATTTGTGCCTTGAATCACTTGTAGATGGCTATCATCTAAAGAAATCCATAAAGAAGATATAAATTATTGGAAGAGAAAAATTCATCGTCTAATGTGTGAAATGCAAAAGTGTCTACCTTCAACATTTTTCAATGCATAAGAACACTACCTCATACACCCTAGTTGAGGAGATTGAATTGTGTGGACTTGTACACACAAGGTCAATGTGGATGGTTGAGAGGCACTTGAAATTTTTGAAGGCTTTGGTTAGACAAAGAGCACATCCTGAGGGTTCTATGGTGGAGTGATATATGGTATACCAGACCATGGTGTACATTAGTGAATATCTTCCTAAGTTTGCAGCAAAGATCCATGTAGATCGCATTTGGGATCCCAACTCCATTAACAAATTGAAGGGGAGTACCTATTGGGGAAAGGTAGATTGAGGAAAGTGAGAGGTAATTATAAGATGGTCATGGAGATTAATTGGAATAGATTTTACATATGGTTTTTATGTGTATTGTACTTATTTAATTTTTAATCTTCAATATACATCAATTATAAATTAAGGTCATATACTGTGGTATTTATCTAATTATACATCGTTTGTGAATTTCAATTTTTTTTGGTACAGTTGGTCGAGAGTGGGATGCACTACATTTGTACGTTGCCAACAATCTTGATTGGATGATAGTATGGATTGAATGATGTCAACAATCTGGTCACTCATTAACATGGGAAGGTGTGGCTTCATTGGTTAAAGAAGCTCATCGTAATGGAGATTCCAATGTTACACAAAGGGAAATTGATTTAGCATATGGTTTAAGAGATAAACAGGTACGTATAAATATATTAATCACCTTATATTATTTAATTATTTTCAAATTATATTGATGTATATATATGTTGAGATTGTTTTCTTTGCATACATTCGGCCAAGAATAAATATGTTTATCAACTGACGATATTGCAATAATTTTTACATGTTTGACATATTGCAGGTGAAACACCACAAGGCTATGTGGTGCAATGGTCATAAATTTTGAATCAAAATGTTGGATGACATGAAGAAAACTTGTGATTCTGGTATAATTGCAGTCTTCCGGTGACTAATGTTTCATCTAGAAGCGACATACATCAGAAGTCTCAGAAAATCGATACTATGGGATTTTGGATGATATACTTAAGTGTGACTTTAAGTCCTTCAAATTAATTTTGTTCATCGTCCTATGGTACAGGCTACGATTGAATGAAAATGATCCTGAGAGAACTGTTATTGAACATGATAATGGATTTACCATAGTTAATACAAGGTTGATCGAGTGAGCTGGAAATGAGCTCTATGTTCTTCAAGCCAATGTGAGTAGGTATTTTACTTAGAGGTTCCAGGTAAACCGGTTGGTCATTTGTTGTTAGAAATGATCCAAGAGGAAGTCTAGTAAAGTATAATGTGGTGGAAGAAGAAGATACCAAAGAACTAGAAGATGATGTAGATGATGATCAGGATCAACAGTTAGTTGATGATGTCCCTGACGAAGATGTCAAAGAGGAGGAACTAGATCATGATGATGTAGGAGTTAATGTTCATGAAGATGATATCCGTGTGGATCATGACATTATCGAAACTAATATCGATGATGATGAGGCGATGATGAAGTGACCAATCCTTTCAATGTCGAATCTGGATCGGATGATCTAGGACAAAGAGTTGGATGAAGAAGAAGATCAATGACATTGAAATGTATAAGTTATGTGATTATATTATCTATTTGATATTAATTTCTTGATAAATTATATTTGACTTATGTGGATTTACATAAATTAATTCATGATGTTTTAATTTTATGCCATTACATAATTAATTTAATGATGTACTTTTTAATGTTTGAAAGGTAAAAAATTAAAACATTTCAATAGTGATATTAACAACCTTGAAATTAGTGTGTTTTATGTTTCATGTGATCATAAAAGATTAAAAAGTCAGTTGTAGAAGTGGTTGTTCAGTGGTTGACGTGTATGTTGGTTCTTTTTACAATGTAACTAGGTTTGTCTTCTAATCTACCTATGGAATTGCCAATTCCAATCAAAGGCAGCTCGAAGGACTAGACCAACTGACAAGGACTTTAAAGCCTCCTACACTTGGACTCTGAAGGGAGGGAGGGTGATCCTTAATGTGTTTACAACCTCGCACCATTATTATAAACAACATTAACAATAGCAGATGATCTCACTTAATAGCTCAACATGATAAGATAATATCAACTAGAATTGGTTGTTCATAGACAATATCAACTATCTGGAGTGAGATAACTAAACACAATCCATTGTATAAGATAGTCAATAATTTTCAATTTGTAGAAAGATCTAGGCAAAGAAAAACAAATCTGAACTACACTAATAATTACAACTTAGATCATTGCCATATATCCATTGAGGAGTCAAATTCATAAGCATCTAGAGGTTTATAACAGATTTAATACATCACATATAAGATCCCTGACAATATTGCATTACAATTTTTCCGTTATGCATTCTAACCCAAGACTACTTATCAAATCCTTATACAATACATATCCGCCTATAATCCCATTCAAAATTTTGATTAATTCCTTGAATTAAAGCTAAAATAGAATCATACACACAACACAACGGTGAGATGGATAAAACAATCCTTAGTTATTTCATTCAAAGTTCAGATATGCATGTATAATGGAGAGACATGAGCTTGAATTTTCATTTCAACTCAAATGCTAGTACTGTTATACAACATTAAATCTCTATGAACTCAAAACCTGTTACATAATGACTCAAAACCTAAATTGCATTTCTCTAAAAGCATTGAACATTATAATTCACTCTGCAACTTCACCTAGACTCGACAAAAATTATCTAACTTGCTAACTTGTACTTCTGGCCTTCAAATCCTTTTTATAGAAAATGAAGGAGAAAACAAGCACCGGGCTAGAAAGTACACCTGTCACCAGTCAATTGGAGCACCTGGTGATATTCCAAAATTTGTTACAACAACCACCACCTTGAAAAATATTCTTGTTCATCATATCAGCTGAGGAACATTGATGCAAAAAACCACAAGAAAACCGCACTGAGAAAGTAGTCAACACAAAACTGGAACCGTTGCAACTGCAGCATCTGATCTGCCACCTATTAGTAGTTCACTCCTTTTACTCCTCCTCATTCAAATATTTAGTTACCCAATTCTAGTACTCATCATCATTCGGCCAGTCAAAATTAATTACCTCATCCACCTTGGTATTATAAGGTGTGTATTTTACCACTACCTGATTCGCATCCCTTTCAAAAGATTCCAAAAATGAGCAGGTACTAATGATTTTGTCTATACAGCTCACCAACAAATCATAGTCTGACTCATCACAAATTGAATTGATTTAATCATTGATGGCCTCATTTGCTCTAGCCTTCCATTGTTGAAATGACCTGATTTTCCCCTGCTCATCAATTATATCAGGTAATAATGTGTTACCCCAATCATTGAAATTCTTCACCAGCTCCCTAATCTTCCTACTCAAGTCATCTAGTAAGGTCTGAAAAACCTTGCAATGATTTTACTAACACATGAGTAGTCTTTAATGATTGTGGCCTATTATTTATATCAAACCTTGAGGCCTTATAAATGATATCCAAATCATTGGCCCTAGGGATCCAATTTTCAATTATTGGTATCACTACTTCCTGATCCCTATCAATATTCTTTATTGCTGCTAATAGCAAAGAATATAAAGAATGTATAGATAGCAATTTGCTATCAACCTTTTCATTTAAATGCTTCAAAACAATAGTAACAATTTCTTTTTGCTTTAAGAGACATCCCTCCTCACTTTTGTTTAATGATGCCTGCAATTCATCAAATTTTTGCAAGAGCTGCTTCTTTGTAGGATCGACAGAGCACTCTATTTCTTCTTCAACTTCCTCTAAAGAAAGGGTGAGGATAGGATTCTAACTGGGAGATCCTGGTGTGGAAAAAATTGGAGAAGAAGGAGGAACTGGCCTTGCTGTGGAAGGTAATGTATTGGTTCATGGAGCACTTGATGTCTCCCCAATCTGCTTATACCTAAACCTCTCTACTTCAGTTTGCAACTCAACATTTTTCTACTACATCTTGTTGTTCTCCTCAATCAAAAGGTTGTATTTTTCCATTAAGCTCTTCCTTTTAGCTTCCTCCCTTTCAGCAGTCTTTTGGGCCAATTTGACCACATTCACAGTAAAATTAGTGGCCTCAGTGGTTGAGGTCTATGAAGCTCTCTTTATTATCAATCATCACTTGAAATTTGGATTAATATCAGAAACAACTAGTTTTCTCCCTTGTGGGGCCAATGCCCAAATTTCCAGAGTTTCATATTCCTCACTAAAAGCAGAATTTTGTAATGTTGCCTTGACCTCTTCTTCAGAGTCTTGAAAGAGATTCTTAGACTTCATAATAGCATTAAAAGCTATTGCATCTGCAATGTCCCATTCAGGCATAATTAATACACCATCCTAACTCACCAGTTTTCTTCCTTCTTCAAGAGTGATGTTCTTGAATGTTGGTGTGAATAAGTCTTGTACCTAGTTTATTCCTTTACTAGAGACTTAGGGGACTTAATTCACATGTTAAGTTTACTTAGGATATTAGTTGTCATATCTAGATAAGTATTAGTTGTCTTATCTAGAATTTCCACTTTCCTAGGTAGTTATGAGTTAGTTGTCTCATGTGATAGGATTAAGACACTTGTCATGATCTTGTCTTATCCTATCTCTCATCCTTTCCTTTATAAGTAAGGCATCTCTAGCATATTTGGTAATGTATTGCATAGCATTGTATTGTATTGCATTGATCATATTGTATCATACTACAATCCTTGTTTGGTGGAATAGCATCTTCCATTGTTGCTTTTCTCTATCTCTTGTGGAGGTTCTTTGGTGTTGCAGATTGAAGATCTTGGGTTGATAACTCCAACATTGAATTCTTCCATTAATTCAACTTTTACCTCCTCATCATTCTCTTGGTCTGACCTGTTAGTCCTTAGTTCTCTTCTCTGCCTACATTTATCTTGATACTCTTCAAACTTCATCCTCCATACCAATTGCAAGAATACAGGAGTTTTTACAAATGTATTGTCATCTAGAAACTCCTTGCATGCCTCCATTCTTACATCTTGTACACTTTTACCTTTCATATCTAAATCAGATAAAACTAATTCAGCTAGCCTAGGAGGGGAAGGCATACCAACTTCCATGTCTTGATCAGTAACAATAATATCATCCATCAAATCCTCTTGTGGTTGATCAATTGTTTGCCTCTTATGGCTTGGCTCAGATGGTGGTGATGAGGGATTGTCTTTCGGTGATGATTCTAAATCAATAATTTTGATTTCCCCATGCACTTTGAATTTTGGACTTGGTTGTGGAGGCACTTTCATAATCTATTTTCCTTTTTTGTCCACTTCTTCTTCATCACTGCTACTATCCTTTTTCCTCCTATAAATGGGCCACCTTTCCATAGGCTAGTATGTTGGTCTTGTTTCAATTGGTCTGGAACCTTGCTCTTATACACCCAGACTCAATTCTAAATTTATCTTTTTTGTCCTCAATGTTCCCATAATTTCCTTGAAGTTTCCAACAGTGGATCATATTTCGGATCCATTTTATGCACAAAATCTAGTAGCTTACCATAAGCTATCCATTTCTCCTTGTTCAACTCCTGTCTATTCAAATCAAATTCATTTCTAATCAAGTCTTCAGGGAAATTGAACTCATGCACAAATTTTCCAGCTTTTATTCTTTGTCTGAAAAGAGCAAAGAAACCCTTAGGATCATGTTGCCACTTTGGTCCACACCTCAAATGGTAATCATTAAAGAAATTATCAAAATGCATCCAGCCTCCCTTTGAAAATACAAAATCAAACACCACTATATAATTTGGGAAAAATGTTCCCTTATCCCTTCCAGTGAGGTTGTCCTCATGAATACAACCTATCTGCCACATAACTTCTACAAATCCCACTCTTGGTTGCACATTGTATGGCAGTATATGAGGGGCTCTCTAAAAACCATATACTCTCAAGACAGTGCTGACTAGGTATAGGATAATGTCACCCCAGTTATGGTAAACCTTCAATTTTGGCTTCCTCTCCTTTGGCCTAAGGAAATCATGTAATTCCTTAGGGATCCTAGGTATATTCACCATTAATCTAACCCTTAATCTGGAAGAAAAACAATTATCAATTTGCACATAACTAGTGCTTTCCTTATTACAAGATAAATCTATAGCCCATATCTGTACTGGAAATCTTTCTCCATCAAGTGATTTCCTTAATTTCATCCTCTCAGACAAAAATTCAATATTCTTAAATAAAAACATATGCATTAGCATAGAATACCAAAATAATTGAGTGTCGGTATCTTTTTTTTGCAGCTTTGATAGCCCTTCATGCATCCTCCCAACCAAGAAAGAAGCAAAGTCATAGGTCACAGAGAAGTTAGGGTGTTGTATTTGCACCCCCATGAACATATAAGCAATGGGCATCACCGTACCAAGAATGAAACCCAAAATCTGACATAAAGAATAGAAAGTGGCCAGGAAATGGTTTGCAAAACAATTTAATTTGAAAGGTTCCTAGTCACTGGGGCTGATATGAAATTTTGAACCTCTTGCCCTAGCCAGATGAGGTGGAAGCAACCTTGCTCTAAAAAGAGATTTCAGCTTTGCATACTCCTGCTTCATTTCCTCAAGGTTGATAGGAACCAAGTCTTCGCTCGGTCCACTCAAGTCAAAAATATTTTGGACCTCTTCTCTGTTAATGCTCAATAGAACATTTCCATCATTGTCCCTGATTATCTGTGTAACAGGTCATATCTTGCAGCCACTATCCTAAGCAGGTCTACATCAGAGAATACATTTGGTACCACTAGCTTCCCCATATCATGCATCCATCCATTTGAAAAAGGGTGAGGCAAATTCCTCTGTCTGTACCACAATCTAAACAATTCCAAGCCAATGAGGGGAACCCTAGCATTTCCAATGTTGGAGAAATTATGCACTAACCCTTCCCCCGAGATTTTCCCTCGCATTAGGACTAATCCCTTCCTCCTATCATTCGTTGACAAGGGAAATTGATCCAAGAAATCATCATACAAGTTTCATTTCAAATATTCAGTCTGGCCAGAATGTTGCTTGGGTGGTACCATCTCGGACAAACTACGGCTTCTTTATAATGTTATAATTAAGATAGCTAGGACTAACCAGAGATAGAAAATTACAAAACAAAACATTGCAATTTTTCACAACTATAATTAAACTATAGCCCTAACACATTCACCAACAAGCTCACAACACATCCAGCTAATCCTTTCCCAAATTCAAATGCAAAATGACTGAGAGGCACAGAAAATAAACTCACGGCTTTGTTCGCAGAACTCCCAAATTCTAGCTGCAGAAACTCACAATTCTACCTTCGGCTCTGAAACTGCTCCACGAAATAGTTGAATGCTTTGTGATATAGACCAAGTAGGAAAATTGATTTTATTGTCGATCAAATAATGCCAGCAAGTGTCTCATCCACCATTAAAGCTCAATTTCACATTGCACGAACGACTCCAACCATATTTGATGCAAATTTAAATTTGAGTCGTCGATTCTTCAGCTTGATCAAATCATCGATGGCCACCTTCAAAACAAGTTGACACAATTGAAAACACGGTGATAAGGGGCCCACCTTACCATACCCTATGAATGAAGTCCATGTGGTGGTTGCCCGTGATATCACAATCTTGACACTTTTGATCGCGCGATGGTGGGCAATCGTTGATCTTAAGCATCAATAATCTCATTCCTTTAACACAATCACCAGCCATGTCGTTAAACTTTGAGCATCTTTTCCAGTGAGATTATAACATGTCTATCAATTTAGAACATGTGCATCTCGAGAACACTTTAGTAATCTGCCCCTTAATACATTTAAAGTCAACTAGTGTTTCCTTTACTCTTTAGGCTTCATCGGATGAGACACGTGGCACCCATCTATAATTTTGCAATCAACCCAAGCACCATCGGGGGATTGCGGGGAACGGCTCAGATCAAATGGAAATTGGTTAGTGATAGCACAAATTTGATCCCCCGGATAGGACACGTGGCACCCGCCTGTGATTTCATGATCCTTCAATTCCCGATCACAGGATGGCAGGCACCATTGATATCTGTAGGAAATAGATCAATGGCAGCACTAAATCAACCCTTGAAAAATAAAACATTCATTAAAAGGAGAAGTGGGCATTACTAGGCAGATGAAAAACAACAACATAAGTTTTTTTTTAAAAGATGAAACACGAGGCCAACCGAGACTTAGGAAATAAAACCCTGCGGAGGAAAGAAAGTATTAAAATCAAAGTTAGGTTTTAATTTTAATTCGGTGACGTAAGCCTAAGCCATTAACCCCAGTAGTCATGTCACCGATGGCTTAGCAAAATCCTTTCATTAAATACTAACCATGTAATGTGTAGTTTTTTTAGATTCGAAGATATGGGAGAGGATCTCGATCGTACCCCGCTAACTCGCAGACCTAAGGTGTCACCCTATTATTTGGCGTGAGGTCAGCAAAAGGTAGATGTGTGTCCTATATGGAATGTGGGGCCCAATCTACACTATTGAGCTCATAAGCCATGGTTTTAGATCGACAACCAAGATCAAAAGCTAATGTAAATCTCTGTTGTTCCTTGCTAGCTCGTACAAGGAAGATGAAGGTTGGTTAAAAGCCATGAGGTCAACGAGAATGCGATGCGTAGCTCCAGCCGTTTAGTTTGCAAAGTGCATAGGACCTACCGACATGGTAATTGGTTTCCGAGATGGATTAATATTATTGGTCATGAGCAAGGTGAACGATGCTTCATTGGATGACAAACTGAGTTAGCTCGAGATAAACCATTTGATCTGCCAACTCTTCAGGAGATCAGCGGGTAGTATTCAAAGTTGGAAAATGACACATGGTGGTCATTTTATCATACAACTGGTGAAGCATTAATGAATTATTCCTTACTTGTGTAGTCACATCGATCTCAATTTGTGTGAAGATGTTGTTGTTGGCAATCATGAAGGGTTATCTTTGGATTCTCATGCAGCTCTACTTAAACAGTGATAGTACATACACCGCCAAATTGTCATGTTTGCACATGCATTTTTACTAAGCATTGATGAAGGTTTCCATTACCTCACACAATAAATACAAGAGGAATTAACTACTAATAGTGTCATTCTTGTAGCAGTTAGAGCACTTTGTGGGCTGATTCTAATCAAGTTTGAGTGCTTGTCTGAGAAGAGAAAATGAGTAAGTCAGTAGGGAGGTCTATTCATTTGAGCTCACAAAAGCTCAGTCCTGCTATTTAGGAAGGTGCTTTGGTTGACAAGCCCAGGCTTGTGCCCACTAGATGCAGTAGAAGGTTGCAATTCCAAGACGTTGCTACTCAACTGGTAGATGACAAAGGCAAGCAATTGGCAATGTGCTCTATTACTAGTGTCAGTAGGAAAATAAGGTATGGGCATGGCTCCTCTGGATGCCAACACTCACCCATTGACCTTACAAGCAACACTTATGATGATGTAACCGAGACCAACTCTGACTACTATTAGTATTTACCTCGCTTCAATCACGGTGTGCCCTCTAATGAGGAAGTGATATCTGTGGTTCCATTGGTTGTTAAAACCCCAAGTGGATAAACTAAAATTGTATTAGGCAAGGACAAGAAAGAAGAAGAGGTTGAGGGTCTATCGTATTGGGCAACAACTAGAAGTAGGCATGTATACCAGGGTCTAAGTGTTGGTAAGGGTAGGGTGGCAAGTAAATAAGAAGTTGTTGTGGTGCCTTCGTGGCAATTTGGTTGCCTGGTTTTTTTGCGTGGATAGCGACAAGGGGATTTTGATGACAATTTGTGTTCCCTTTTCTTTTAGCTTTCCCCAGTTCATGCGCCACTATGTTTTGCAGATTGAACATGTGGGAAGTTTTGAAATGAAAGTCAAATGCAATGGAGATTTTTTTCAAATGAAAATTTCTAGTGAAATTACATTTGAGCTCAAAGCTTGTTGCTCCCTTGTCATATAAAAGGGAATTCAAGGCTCATTTGTAGGGAGAGAACTGATGAAAGCTCTAGCTAGGTTTTGAGTTGAACATATGGGTAGAAAGATATATGTCCTCTAATGAGGAAGTGATATCTGTGGTGCCATTATCTATTAAAACCCCAAGCGGACAGATTAGAATAGATAGTCTGTTTTGATTTTTGGATGAATATATGCAAATTATCTTAAATTGTATGCATATATGACTTATAAGCATGAATAAACGTATAATTCTAATATATTTTCTATCCTTATGTGGATTTGAGTGAATTTTGAATGAAATGTTAATGATGTTTTCATTCTTCTTTTGAGAATTTGTTCAATTATGTGTCTATGTTTTTGCTTTGATTCAAGAAAATCAATTAAATGCTTAAATGGAGTCATAAGTTTACAATTATTTACAAAGGATTTGATAAGTAGTAATATATCAAAGAATTGAGCTCCATAATGCAAGGTATTATATGAGTAGTCCATTCTATTAAATTCTTGGGTCATTTCTGCTAACGGTAAATTGGTAACTAAATATTTAACTGACGAAGAATAAAAGAATAATATGTAAATGGGTCACTCACTCACTCCCTCTATCTCTCTCCCCTTAACCCTTAAACTCTAAACCCTTAATTTTAGGTGTGTATTAAAACATTATAAAAGTATAAATTTTTGGAGTTCTATTAGGAATTCAATGATAAATGACGATGAATGGGAAAATCTAAGGCACTTTAATATTTTCAACTAAAAAGTTAGAGTTCAATTAGGATTAGTGTTCACTTAGGGTTAGGTTTAGGGTTCAATGAATGTTCAATTTGGGTTAGGATTGAGGATAAGGTTGGGGTTTAATTAAGGTTATGAATTCAATAAGAGTTCAAATAGGGTCAAGGTTAAGGTTAGGGTTGGGGTTAAGGTTCAATTAGGATAAGAATTAGTGTTAGGGTTAGGATTAGAGTTCAACTGTAGTTCAAAGTTAGGGTTATGGTACAATTAGGACTAGTATTCAATAAATGTTCAATTAGGGTTAATACTTAATTAAGGTTAGTTTTAAAGTTCAATTAGGGTTTTGGTGAGGGTTGGGATTATGAATCAATTAAGTAGGTTTGGGTTAGGGTTTGATTAGAGTTAGGTGTAGGGTTTAGTTAGAGTTAGGGTTAGGGTTAGGGGTAGAATTCAATTATGCTTAGTGGTCAATTACAATTAGATTTAGTGTTCAATTAGGGTAAGGGTTAGAGTCCAAATAAGGTTAGGGTTTAACTAGGGTTAGGATTAGAATAGAATAAAGGTTTGTGTTTAATTATGATATCTAGATTTTAGTATAATTTTAGAAAATGAGATGATTTGGACACAAAGAAAAAAAATAGAAAAGTTGATTTTATATAGATCTTATTTCTTAATTTATTCTAAAATTATAATTAATAATTGTTTAATTAATATAAAAATGAATATTTAATTTCATTTAATTTAATTGTATTAGATAATTAGTAAAACTAAATAGATAATAAATATTTTATGGATTTTAAAAATTAGAATTTAGTTTAATTTTATTTGTAATGTCAAATATTAAAATTTTAGATTGAAATACTTAATTGATTTTAAAATATTTATAATTAATGTTCAATTTATAAACTAATATTAAGACATTAATAAATATAACCCGCAGCATAATATTTTAAAGATGCATCAAAGTATTTATCATTCCTTCGGCTTCACCGGATGAGACACGTGGCGCCCACCCGTGATATCACAATCAATAAAGAACTTGCAACTTTTTATCACACAATGGCGGGCAACCATGGATCTCAACCATTGGCAATCATTGTTCACTAGCCTTGTTATTAACCATCAAGCACCTTTCTACCGGGATTATAACATCTTCATTAATTTAAAACTCATGCATCTTATAACTACTTTAGTAACCTACGACATAATGTATTAAAGACCCATGAAAGTATTTATCATTCCTTCGGCTTCACCGGATGAGACATGTGGCGCTCGCCCATGATATCGCCATCAACTGGTGGATGGTGGGGAACGGCTGAGATCACATGACTATTGATCTACGGCCATGCGAACTTGTCCCTCTGCAAAATAAAAACATTTATTAGGGGAGAGGGCACACTCAATCATGATGATAATACCCAGTCTTACCATATATTTATACTATATATTGTAAATAAACAGTCCAAATATAAATAAAGAAAGATACATATACAATCCAAGAAAATAAGTTAAAATGTATTTAATAAAAAATTGTATATCAATTTTTTTTTCTTTTTTAGATGAATTAAGAGTATGATTTAAAATATTTTAATTCAAATAACATAAATGATAAACTGAAGTGGGAAAACTTGAATATTATTTTAAAATTTTGAGGGTTTCATATTTATATGTGTGAGATTGATCTAATATTGAGAAAATGAATGTTTAAAATATCATGAAAAAAATAGGCATAGAATGAATGTAGAAGTAAAATTATATTTGCATATATTCATAAAATAAGATCTAATAAACAAAAAATATATGCAATTAAAAATAAAGGAAAAATAATTCAAACCAAATTTAGATAAGAGAGATAATTAGATTATATGATAACTTTAAGGCTAGGGTTAGGGTTTGATTCAGATTAGTGTTCACTTAGGGTTATGAATCTACAATTAGGGTTAAATTAATGTTCACTTAGGGTTTATTTCTTGGGAGAAGTTTATTGAACGGTAAGTGTATTTTATAAAATTAATATGTCGAGAATTAATTTTAGATAATACTACATGTGATTTTTCATATGGTAATAAATTGTAGATTAAAATTGATAATAGATTTCCTTCCTTCTTTTGCATTGGCTACCATAATATATGGCCTTAAAATCCTATTCATATTTTGATTTTTCTAAACTATACAACACGACATCCAACAAAAAAAATTGTTATGCATTTTTCCAAGTACAAATCCTTAGAATTCTTAATGTGTTACTTAGGTTAATTCTTTATTGCAATAAATAAATACACACTAATATATATATTATGGATTTGAGGGAAAATATTAAAATATTTATATATATAGAAAAATTTAAATGCAAGGGATTCAAGTACATACCTTTGCTTTTGTTAATGTTGATGAAGATACAAATCTTGATGAAGTACCAAATTTGATGACATGATATAAAAAACTAGAATATATTTGCTCTATGTGGCACTTGAAATTTTGTACAAAACTATAACTAACTCTATGTCAAATTTGTGACTTTGGACCTATTTTGCATCAATAAATATGAGCTTTGACACATGCCTCCTAATCTAGCATACAATATGTACTTAAATGCTCAAAATAGTTGGGAGTAGTGTTGAGATTGGTGGATCTTTGGGAAGGTCCAATGCTTCACCTTTCTATCTCTCCCTATAGATAGAGGTAGAGATGAATATAGAATGAGAGGAAAAGGGATAAAAATAGATAGAGATATAGAGAGAGATAGAGGGAGAAATAAATATATAGAGAGATAGGGAGATAGAGGGGAGATATATATATAGAGAGAGAGAGAGATAGAGAGAGAGAGAGATGGAAAGATAGAGATATAAGGAGACATAGAGAGAGGGGGGAGAGAGAGAGAGATAAGTAGAGAAATAAAAATAGGGATGGAGAGGGATCGATAGAAATAGGGGGAGATAGAGAGAGAGAAAGAGAGAGGGAGAGATAGATAAATGGGAAGAGAAAGACATAGATATAGAGATATATGAGAAGATAAAGGGACAAATAGGTTGAGATATGAAGATAGATAGGGGTATAGGGAGGCAAAGTTAGGGAGAGATGGGAGAGATAGAGAGGGAGGGAGAAAGGGAGAGAGATATGTAAGAGGAGGGAGAGATAGAAGATGGGAAAAGAGGGAGATTATATGTAGAGAGGGAGAGGAAGCCGAGGGAGGCTAATTTTTTAGTTTAAATTCTATAAAATAGCAATAAATAATATAAATATTATAAGAATTATATAATTTATTTTTTAAATTATACACTATATTTTATTTTTTGAAAAATATGTAATTTTTTAACCATTTTCCTATATATTTAGTATTAAGATTTTACATCTTTTAACAATTCAATATATAATAGAAATGAAATATAGTTAATAATTTAATTAACTAGCATACTATTAATTAATAATATATGTAAAACCATACGAGAGTTATCTTTATCAAGATACCTATTGACTTGAAAAAATTCTTACATTTTCATGAAAATGAATTTGGAAAGCAATCAATTTGATTTCTTTATTGTTTGTGTCATTGTTTATCTCAATTCCCATATATAAGGGTACACATTGAAATTTGAAATCATACCAACTTGTCTATAACAACAATCAACCAAGAACAATAAATTTAAAAGCAAAAATGTTCATCAATCATTAGATTTAGTATTGATAGCATCAAAGAAGTATATCATGACAAAATGGCATTAACTAACTTAGATATATCCACTATTTTTGTTTTCAAATTTTTGAATACATTGTTAACATTATATACATTCAAGCATTTGAATGTTATGAAACCTATAGCTTTGCAATTGAGTCTAATAAAGCTTTGCTCTTAGATGAATAATCAAACTTTGTTGTTTTTATGACTGTGCATTTAATCCTTTGTTCAAGTATATAAGTCTCTTTTTTCACTTGAAGTTTAAATATGTATCTGTTGAAAATGAACTTTTGTATAATGTGTGAAACTTAACATCATCTTGTTTTTCATGCTTCAAAATGTTCAATTCTTTTGTTGTTACACCTAATTTCTTACGCCACTTCTTCAAAAGTTGTAATCCAAGTGAATGAAGTATATATTTATAATCACATTTAGGGAAAGTTTTATCACATCTTCCACAATACCACTGACCATTTTCATTAGTGTTTACCTTCTTTTTGCAGTTCCTATTTCCAATTTTCAAGGGGCATGTTGTATAACAAAATTTTTCTACCTTAATGAAGGATAAGGTA
>VDFB02058242.1:757627440-757796103 GCA_007258455.2 Sequoia sempervirens | reverse complement strand
TATAATGGAGGTATGGATTGCATGTTTGAGCAGTGTTTTGAGACTCATCAAAGATGGGAGAATAGTGAATAATACCTTGTGGACTGTGAAGTAGTGTCAATAAGGTTGAAGGATCTTAAGAACTTCAATACCATGAAACAATGAGTCCCCTGTAGTAAGTAGGCAGTCTATAGGGCATAGTTTGATTTTATAAAAGGATGCTCATGAAAAGAATCTTCAAGTGATAGTGAGTAAGCTGTTTGAGATTGCAGCTGAGGGTGCAATACCCAGTCTTAAAGGAAGTTAGCAAAGAGTAAATGTGCAAGAAAATTGAATCGTACACAACAAACAATTCACAATGTTATCTTCCATAATGCCTTGAGTTTGAAGAAAAAAATATCATTGTATCTTCATGATGAAAGTGGTGATCTTAATGGTCAATCACTGGAAACCATGATTTTAAAACATGCTATTGTGCTTATGGAGGCAACATTTTAAGCAAGGCAGTGAGTGGTGGTTTGGAACAATGGCAGGTATGAAGGACTTGCTTTATATGAATACTATGCAGTCTAGCTTAAGACAACGTTCTTAGAAGAGATTGAAGGTGGATTATGGAACTCAACGGTTACCATGAAAAAAATTAAAAAAAAAATTGTGATCTATTTAAAAGCCACAGTCATGAAGATATTAAAGATGTCACATGCAAAACCCTAGTAGTTGGAGTAATGAATACAGTGCCAAAGAGAATAGTGTGTTGGGGCGATTTAGGAGATCTCCACATTATCTAATTATAGGGAAATACATCATTTATTTATTTTTTAATTAAAAGAAATCATTCTAAACCCTATATAGGATACATTGATACTTCAAAAGCCTGTGAAGGAATTTGAGATTATGCAAATATATGTCAAGTAACATTCATAAGGTTTAGAAAATCTTGATCATTCTCTAGAATAGCCCATTAAACATGGTTTATGCTTGAATGCACTACATAATTGATATAACACAACCACTCTGCATATCAACCAGAGTTATAGGCTCTTTATTGCAGCAAGAGGTAATCACTCTTCAATCATGCTATAATTACATCCTAACCTGTTAAACTTGAGACAACCTGAATGCACCCAATGATGATTGACACCTACATTATACAACCTGAATTAACTACATTATATGATTGCCTCCATTTCTATCACAACATAGCCACATTAAACTTGGGTAACACATGAATGCATCCTATATTTGTTATAGCACAATTGTGCCACATGACTAATAGAGTTATGGATCACATAATTACAGTCACAAGAATCTATTCCTTGGTTGTGATCTTATGGTGATTCCACACAACAAAATTTGGACATGAAATTCATAAAACCCTAAACCTCTAAAAATGAAATCTAATGAGATGTTGCTTTAAAATATGATTTTCAAACCTAGAACTACAAATCTAACTTCACAACTAAATTTTGCAAAAAGACAATGACTACCCTCAACTTGGCAATATGTTCTTGATTTTTTTTCCCAAGAAAATCGTCCTTAGTTCTCCACAAACTGTCTCAAGTAGAGCAAAACATTGTCGCAATAAATTAGGCGCGAACTCACTTTTCTTTATGTTGGCCACAATTTGATTTTTTTCTATTTTTCATGTTTGTCAAAAATTCAACGAAAATTATAGCCGACATTTTGATGAACCCCAGGTTCATCAAAATTTTGATGAACGTCGGGAATAACCTTTCAAAAAACTGAAAATTACACATCAAATTTTACAAGCACCCAACGAACATCAAATTTTACATATTTCGTCAAATAGTTTCGTCGGATTTTGCAATCAAATGTATTAGTGCAGGTTTTTGACAGTGATGAGCAAATTGTAAATTTCTTAATTGTTGAAGCTGAGTTTGTAGATGGAAACCAACAAAAATGGCAGTATCAATATGATGACTAGATTGTGCAGTTGAAGACCAATAAGCTACCAAAAGGATTGGTGACCTTGGAATCTATTTTCAATTCAGATGACCAAGTGCATAAAGATAAGTGCAGCTTGACTATTAAAGAAGAACATTATGCAGTGATTGAAATCTTCAAAGGCAAGCTTCTTAAGCTGGGAAAAGGTATGTAATAAAGGAGAACAACATGCATTTATTCTGTTATGTCAGAAATTTAGTGATGTTTTTGCTTAGGAGTATAAGGATTTGAGAGGTTTTAACCTAGAACTAGCCCAACATACTATTGAATTAGAGCCTGGCTCAAAACTAGTAAGACAAAAAAAAAGACCTCTTAACCCCAAATTAGAACACCTTATGAAGGCTGAACTAAATAAATTAGTTGAGAGTGGTACTATATATTTCCTATCAAACACACCTCTTGGGTGTCAAATTTAGTGCCAGTTAGAAAGAAAAGTGTTGAAATCAGATTATGTGTCAATTTTCAAGATCTAAATAAGGCTTCATTAAAAGACCACTACCCACTCCTTTCCATGGAGAAAATTTTGTAGGTAGTTTCTGGTTTTGACAGATTTTCTTTGCTAGATGGTTACTTAGGTTACAACCAAATTCTAGTTAAGCAAGAAGATCAATTCAAGACAACATTTACCACCAAGTGGGGCACAATGGCCTACAAGAAGATGCCTTTTGGCTTATCCAACGCTGGAGCAACTTTTCAATGAGAAATGGATATGGCCTTTCACGGCCTTATGAACAAGTTCATTCTAGTATATTTAGATGATATTACTATTTTTTTCAGAAATGTTAATGAACATCTTGATCATTTAGAGCAGATTTTTCAAAGATGCAAAGAGTTTGGAGTGTCTCTCAACCCAAAGAAGTGTATATTTTTAGTGCACGAAGGCAAACTGCTTGGACATATTGTTTCAAATCAAGGTATTTCTATAGACCCTAAAAGAGTCTTTGCAATTCTTGAATTACCGTTACCAACTCACAAGAAAGGCTTGCAGAGCTTTCTTGGAAGAATAAATTTTGTGCGGAGGTTCATACCAAACATTGTAGCTTTGATGCAACCTCTCACTTCTATGCTTAAAAAGAATATTCCTTTCAATTGGACCAAGGAAGGTAAGAGGAGATTTGAGCAGATAAAGGAAGACCTTGTAGCTGCTTCTACTCTCATTAATCTAAATTTTGACAAGGAATTTATCTAGTATGCCTTTGGAGGAGTAGATACAGTTTCAACTATGTTATGCAAGAAAAATGATGAAGGCTTGGAGCAGCCTGTAGCATTTTTCAGCCAAGTATTGCATGATTACGAGGTAAAGTATTCTTTTGTCGAGAAGCATTTTTTTGCTGTTGTAAGAAGCCTTAAAAAAATCAGGCATATGGTGTCCAACAACAAGATTCACTTGTTGGTAGCTCATTCAACTATTAAAGATTTCTTGCTTAACAAAGATATAAATGATAAATGTGTCGGTTGGATAACCAAAGTAATGGAATTTGATGTTGATATAAAGGTAACCAAGCTCATTAGAGGCAAGGGTTTGTGTGAATAGATTGTTGGAAATGAAGACAACAACTTAAAAGAAGCTACAAATATATATTCAATGCTAAATAATGATGTTGTAGGTTTTGTTCCAACATCTCCTGCTACTTGGTTGCAACAAATGATGCATTATTTACAAACTGGTGAGTGCCCCAGGCTTAGACAGAGCGAAAAGAAGGTATTACAAATTACAAGCCATTCCTTTTGCAATTATTGATGGCATTCTTTATACAAGAGATTTCCAAGGCATTTTATTAAGATGCATTCAGCCTGATCAAGTTGACAAGCTTTTAGCAAAATTTCATGATGGGCCTTTAGGAGGCCATTTTGCTGCAAGAACAACTCTAAAAATTATGCGAGCTGGTTATTACTAGCCAGACCTATTCAAAGATGCTATTGCTTGGGTCAGAAAATGTGAGAAATGTGCTTTATTTTATGGAAAAAAGAGGCTTGCAACTTTTCCCCTTCATCTAATTTAGGTAGAATAACCCTTTGCCAAGTGGGGCTTAGATTTTATTGGTCCTATCAATCCACCTTCAATTGCGGGTCATAAGTGGATACTTATTGCCACAAATTATTTTACAAAATGGACTGAAGTTGTTTCTTTGAAAGAAGCAAATGCGACTTCTGTACTTACTTTTTACTAAGATCTCGTATCAAGATTTGGTGTTCTAGATTCAATCATTTCTGACAATGGTTTGGCTTTAATTGGTTTGAGGATTTCTAATTGGTTAGTTAGAAATAATATTTATTTGAACACATCTAATTATTATCCGCAAGGCAATGGTCAGGAAAAATCTACAAATAAGAATCTGATTCGGATAATCAAGAAGACTATTGAGGATAATCAAATGACATGGCATGAAAAACTTAAGTTAGCCCTTTGGGCTAATAGAATAACTCCTAAAAGAGCCACTGGTTGTTCTCCTTTTGTTCTAACTTATGGTAAAGAAGCTAAGTTACCTGTTTCCATTGGGTTACCAACTTTAAGTTATGTTAAAGAACTGGAATTACTAAATGAATAGCCTCTTGAGGTGAGATTTGCATAGCTGGTAGAGCTCGAAGAAACCAAAAAAGAAGCTCTAAGGCAGTTGGAGATACATCAAGCTCAGATGAAGAATTATTTTGATAAGTGGGCAAGACCACGTGATTTCATTGTTGGAGATCTAGTTTTAAAATGGAATGAATTTAAAAGAAAACCTGGACGACATTCCAAATTCGATGCAATTTGGGACGAGCCTTACGTGATCATGGAGTGTAAAGAACACAACGCATTCCAACTTTCTAAGTTGACTAGAGAGGTGTTGTCTATCCCAGTTAATGGGATCCACCTCAAGAATTGCCTCTGAGATAAGTTCTATCTTGTAGATAAGTAGAGCAGTATTGCAAATAAGTGTGTTCCGCACATTTATTTCAGTAAGTTTTTTTCCCTAAGTGTTGCTGCTCATGTTATGTTGGCTATCAGGGCTTGTTAGTTTGCTTCCAGTTCTATTTTGTTTTGTTTTGCTGCTATCTGGAGTGTTGTTGTTCAAGTTTCTAAGTTTCATGAAGGGGCAGATTTGAATTCGTTCCCAATGGTGTTTTAAGGAAATTGATCTATGCTTAGCAGGCAAGTATTTAGCAGAAATTGCCAAAATGTTACCAATTTTTCACTACAGCTCAATTGGTGGAGCTGGATTAAATACTGTTATATCTTAAAGTGAAGTTACAGTTATTTTTACGTTATGCTTAAGTGTTGTTTGCACTTTTTTCATTACTCATCAAGTGATAGTTATGCATTGAAATGAGGAAACAAAATTTTAGAAGATTCTATTCAATGTTTTAGAATCAAATGAGGTACAGGATTGAGCATACAAATAACAAAGAATTTTAGATGCTTTCATTTATTTCATGAAGTAATTCATATTTACAAAATTTCATTTGATTGCGAGAATTCAAATGATAGTACAAAATTGCATTATAAATGTATTTTCTTTTCAAAATGAAAAGCAGAAGAATGAAATTAAATATCCACACAAGCCGTGGTTTTAGCCATTCCATTCATACAAGAAATGAAATATACAATTGAAAGAGAAATGACAAGTAACAGGGGACATATCCATCATTGCCTGAGTCAAACTTCGGTTGATGCTTCGTAGCTTGCTCCATCCTACTTCCTCTCCTGAATGTGCCTACAAAAGATTAAGAAGGGTGTCAATTAAGAGCTCGGGATATGAACTATACTACATGCCATTCTAAAGAGATATATTTCAATCCTTGCATGCATAGAACCAGCTAAAGAAAAGTGCAGAAACATGAGTTGAAAGAGAAACATCAACATGATCATGATATATTATTTTTTATGCTAACATCGTTTGCTTCTTTGTGCAGGTATAGGGAAAATCATGGAGTTGATTATCATTTGAAGACCAAGCAGGTGGAGAGAAATGGGCTCCCACAAGGGTAGAGCTCAGCATGCTACCCCTATTCATTACAAGTGGGCTAAGAGGGAGATTGCAATCATCACGTTCATCAAGAAAAGAAATGATATACAACTAAAAGAGAAAAAGAGAGTTCATCTGTCAAGCCATCAAATTAATAGTCCACTCATAACAAACAAGAAATGCTTTCTGAAAGCTACAGGTGGACTATTAATTTAAATGAGCTCAATTAATTCAACTGAGTACATTCATCTCAAACAATGTTGTATGGTTATATTCTTTTTCCACAATATTATTTGTTCATCATGTTTATAATATCATGCAAAGATCAACAATGTTCATGCTCATGAGAGTGATAGTAAAGAAGCATAAATAATGCCTTAACAAAGATAAATGTTACAGTTTTCATTTTAGAAGAAAGCAAGTGCATGAAACAATTTTATTAAATGGAGCATAAAAATGCATGAAGGGTGCCAAATAAGAAAAAATGATAGCATCTAATCAATGCATAAATAGTTAAGTCATTTATTAAGTGGTGAAGCAATCAACTTTCTTGTAAGAGCGGAGTACGGTGATCAGCTATGTTAGACACGATCTTTTTGGCTGACAATGGAGGGAAATAGTCTAAGAGTACACTATTTTAAAGTTTTGTTTCCTCATTTATCATGTGTTTCAAATGGTGGTACAACAAGTTAAAAGTTATTTCTAGAATAAGCAGAGTTTGCAGAATAACACTGTTTGGACATCTGTGTTGTTCTATCATTCAATGGTTTTTGTCATTTAAGCTATACTTTCAAAAAATTCACAATTATCAGGTAGAATTTCAAGGATTCATACACATAAAGTCATTTTCAGAACAAACAACATGTATACATTGAACCTGGTATGAATGAGGGTTTGGAGTGCATAAGAGACCAGGTGAACAAGTAATTTACAAATTCAATCAAGAAGATTTATGTGTGCAAGGAAGAACAACATGGAGATGACAATTGAAAATATAAAAAAAGATACATTTTTAGAATCTCATGAACCCGTGTGAGGGCTTTCAATAGTAATACATTTAGAAATTTATTTTCTTCACAAACAACAAATACCCATATGATGGAATTTAAGTAGATACAAAAAAGCAGAAATACATAATGGGTCGAGCCTAGTTTTTTCATGAGTAATCAAAATGAACAGTTTTTTCCTTCATTTTCTGAAAACCCACATTAGGTTTTCAAATTTAAAGACAAAATTTCCAATTTTCTGAAATACCCATGTGTGGGTTTTTTATAAAAACAATAGGAAGTAAAAGAAATCATGGTGGTCGAGCTCCAAACAGAGAATACAAATTTCTTCATTTTACATGATACCCATATAGGGGTTCGTTTAAAATTTGAAAGAAGAAAGAGATTCCTTTCTTGGGTCGAGCCCAGAAAGCTTCAGTATGCCCTTTCAAAAATACACATGGCTACAGACTAGAGAAGAGCTTTTAGCTCTTGAATGGTCTATCTTTTTGTGATTAAAGGAAAACCCATGTAAGTTCCATCAAGTTTAAGGTTACCTGAAGCAAAATGACAGTCAAAGTGCATGGAAATCTCTACATAAATCTATATTCGAGCTCACACATGGCATGACCTGTAGATGGCCTTTAAATTTATACATGAAAATGACTTCTTTGTAGGAGTATATGGAACTTTTAAGCTTTTATTTTGTAGAAAGACAAATAGAATAATAAGAGCTTACCACTTAATGCCTATAGGAGAACATGTAAGCCACGACTAGAGCTGTGCTGAGCTTTTAGAAACCAAGAGTTTGAGCTCATACATGGCAGACCAAAATGACATAAGCATAATAAGCATAGAAAAGAAATTAAGTGCTTCAGAAATTGTGTTATAGCCACGGCCACAAGGGAAAAAGATGGCTCATAAATAAAGCAAGAGAACTCAAAAGGCTTAAAAAAGGCTCACCCATGGTTTTCTGAAGAAGAATCGACCAATCTATAGAAAGAGTCATGAAAATCAAGCATTTGCAAGTTGAAACCCTAAGTTCTCATGGAGGCGGCGCCCAGGCAGAGCCAAACTTTCAAAGTGTCAAATGCAAATGAAGTCAAGATTAGGGTTTACCTTTCTTTTCTTGTGTTGCCCTAATTTGAATCTATAGGCTTAGCATTCATTTTTGCATTTAATATCAAACTTTATCCGAGGTGTTAAGTGGTCGATTACCCCAATGATAGGTTGCACAATGAAAAGGATAAATAATTAAAAAAATTCCTAAGTTTTAGGTTTGTGTGATTAAATTTTGGCAATATGAGGGAGCCTTGGACTTTAGGGTTTTGAGAAATTATGCCTTAGTAAGAATTGAAGTGAGATTTTATCCTAGATTTTAATTGATTTTGTGAGAAATCAATAAAAATTGCAAAATAATCTCACTTATGACTTAGGGTTGTTATTTTCCAATTGATTTTTAAGAAATCAATTAAGGTATTGAGAGAATAATATGCCTATTATTTTTTGTTATTTTTTGAGAAAATCAAGATTGTAATGGAGATATATGTTGTAATATTTTGAAAAATATTCCAAAACAATCTTTAATTGCAAAAATAGATCAGATTGTCAAGATTGTGAAATATGCATATTTTGTAAAGCAAAGATAATGCAGATTGTTTTATCTCTTTGCTATTTTTAGTAGATTGGGGTTGAGTTTTTTCCTTGGGTTGGATTTGAGTTGTCTGTTGGATGGATAAGGTGCTTTATTTGCTTTAAAAGTAGATTTAGCCTATTTTTTGGAGCTTTTCAGTGTGAGCATGGAAAAAGTGTGTTTTTCTACTTTTATGCAGACTTTTGAGACAATTTGGTACCTTTTCCTTGAGCTTTTCTTGTGAGCTTAGATTAGGGTTCTAGAAGGTTATATCTTGAAGAAACTTAGTTTTTTCTTCTTCTTCAGTTCAGTTGGTAGTTTCTGGCTCTTAGCATTTTGAGCTTGTAAATTCAATTGTACTCAGTTCAGACAGATACACTCTTTCAATTTCAATAAAGCAGTAGAGTTCTTCTCATTTCTTGTCTCAACCTTGTAACAACAATTTGATTTCTTTGTGTTTTAAAGTTTGAAGCCTTATATGTCTTGCTTTTATGAGTCTTTACACAAAATTTCATGTTTTCAGGTTGTATGATGTATTCAATGCCTCCAAATCTTCATGCAAATGACTGATGAAACCATGTACCAATGAGATTGTGAGAGCTATTGTAATAGAGGAATTGTTGTGCATGGTAAATCTGAAGTTTTAGAAAATAACAGTTAATCATCAATTATTGTTAAATTTCATTTTCAAGCTATCCTTCTATCCCTTTTCTCAGAAAATACTTAGAATAGGATCCATCTTTCAGAGAACCAACTCACTCTGGAGATTCTCTTTTGCACAGATCAGCCACATCTTAAAAGAGTTTCCATGTTTCAACAGATAGTCTGATTTTTGCAAATCTGACAAAGGGTGCATATCTACTTGATAACACATGTTTGGGACCACACCATTGCAAAAAAGGCTTGATTAATCTTATTTTCTCCCCCAAGTAGCCTTGAGTTCTCTTGTTGGAGGTGGCAAGCTTCCCTCTCCTCTCCTTTATCACTTGGTTGAGTTAACACACTTTACTGTTTTGTAGTGCTTTTGTGCTCTTTACTATATTTTTGTATTTAGCTCACTTTCTTGGCTATTTGTGGATGTGGAAACACCTAAATAGGGGTCTAATTGAGGCAGACCCCTATACAACCACCCAAAATTTTCCTCTCATTTGTGTGTGTAGGAGTGTGTGCTTTCGAGGAGCTAGTTGGCAAATAAACTCTTCTACGAAATCATCTTTGTGACCCTAGCTGTGGTATATTTTCTTTATCGCATTCGATTATACTTTTCATATTTCATAGTGTTTTTTTTCTCTTTTAGAAGTTATTAGCTAGGCCGCTAGCTTGTTTTATGCTAGTTCACATTGTCTTTTTGGTCCTTTCATTGTATAGGCACTAATGCACCTGAGAGTTGCTAGTGCACCGCACCGTTGTCCCAGAACTATGCTCTCATCCTCGGATAGAGAGCTATTTGTTATATAGTGTTCAGATTGAAAATTATCTTTCCTAGCCTCATTCCAAATCTTGAGATTGCATAGTGGTTGAAAGACCTCATAGTCCTCATCATTCTTGTCCCGCATATCCTAACACTTCATTTAGTTGAGGTAAGTTAGGGCAACCTTCCACATTTTGGCCCTCCATGACCTGGGGCCTTGCATCTGGTGGTCCCCCTCTCTTACAACGGGTCTCTTCATTCTAAAGAGATCACCAAGGAATGAACTGCCCTTATCCACCTCAACATAAACAAAATGAAGAAATTGAAAAGTAAATGTACACAAGGTAACTTTCAGAGAAGACTACTTCAGATTCCAAGAGAGTGAAACTTCTATATTCTTTCCTTTGACAAAGGAGCTCTCAGCCAAAGGATGACAATGTAGATTTAGGACACCAGTGCAACACACTATCATCCAACGAGCACGTTGACATCCTAAGAAATAGAAAGCTCGAGAGCTTAGGTGGGAAGAATAAAGTCTCACTTCCTAACTTTGATCTAAGGTCTTCTAAATAGAATAATCAAATGGAGAACAAAACTTCAAGAAAAGCACAAGGAGAACTTCGAGAAAACTTACCCTCAACCTGACATTTGAGTCTTCACTCCAAGCTCTATTTTGAAACCTACACATAGAAGAATGAGGGGAAAATATTGGTGCTATATAGGGGTCTACCTCAATTAGAACCTTGTTTTGGTGTTCCCACCTCCACTGATAACCAGATAGGAAGAGAGTATAACCAAAATGGACAAAGCATGTGGTGAAAGTAAAACTCACTTTAGAAGTAGAACCCACACCACAAGATAGCAATTGAACAAGTAGAAAAGAGTGAGAGAGAGTGTTACCCATGGGCCTAAGCCCTCTTTGAAGCACACAAACACACTGTTGAATGATTTCTTGAGAGTTATAGCTATTGGAAGGACCTCAGTCTGGTAAATCCTCACTTGTGGAAGTGTTGCTTGTCAAGAATGGAGAAAGATTAAGGAGTGGAATTGAAGAGAGAGCTTGACTGAATGAATCATACCCCCAAAATGAGAGAAAATGAGGGGTTTTGTTGCATGCAAGGGTAGAAAAGAGATGTTACACCTAAAATCCTGACTACCAAGACACATGTCAAGAGTAAATATTTGAGATTCCTTGTTTTAGACTCAAAAAACTAATAGGATGCTAGCATGCCACACATGCGTCCATGACATCAATTTTTAGGAAACGTATCATTAGGATATTGTCGCTTCACCACTGGTCCACATGGAGCTGGAATTGTGATGTTTCGAGCCATGGGTTTTTTTTCATTAATGTGCTTAGGCATCATAAATGCTAGGAAAAGTACTAAAATGTGGAATTTCCCCTAGGTGCAATTTTATGGCATTACACAAAGACAATAACTATGTGGCTGTCAAAAATAGACTATTGTCACAGATAGCTACAGTGATGGTTGTAGGTGATTATCAACAATTTCAATAACATAAAATAATCTAAACATTCACACAACAGTCCACACTTTCAGAAAATCAAACTTAATACAAATACTACTCCCATACACACGCATGGAGACAACAATTATGAGGAAGAAGATATTATATTATATTTAAAGTTCAATTTTTTACACACTTTTATATGCATTTATAGAATAGAGCTCCCTTTGTCATTCTCCTTTCTTCCTTTTTTTCTTCTAGGATTATGATATTGTCCTTTATTTCTTCTTCTTCATCTACTCTCTCCTCTATTCCCTTTGTCTCTCATATTCTTTTCTATGTAATATTATTCAAAACCTTATTTTCTTGTTCTCTCTTCCTTCCTTTTTTTTGTTCTCTCTTCCTTCTTTTTTTGTTTTTCTCTCTTTTTCCTCTCCAAAATCCCCAAAATTCTAAAAGATTCTCCAAAAATCCTACCTAAATAGCTGCAATATCCAAAATCTATCATAAATTTCTTCAACTACCTCTTTTTGAGTTTGAAACTCCTACTCATAGTTTCCCTATACCATTTTGTTTATTGTTTCTCATTAAATGAGCTTACAGGTAGGTAGTTTGTTGCCCCAAACAAACAAAATTCAAAAAAACCCCAATGGTTTAGTGCAGTGGCATGTGAAGGAAAAGATAGAGGAAAACAAAAAGGATTTGATGCCCTTGCATCAAACCAATTGGCTATAAAAAATTGTGATCCCTTGTCCACTGTGTAAAACTTTGTATTGTTGTAGGTTAAAGGTCTTTCTATAGGTTAGCAACTCTATCATCTTTTGTTAATTGGAGTGATTCTAGCTCTGTTGAGCTTAATCATGTTGCATCCTCCACTATTCTACCCTTCCATTTCACTAAATAATCATTTCTCTTTCCCCCTTGTCTTCCTTATCATCCTAGAATCCAAAATATCTTCAATTTCCTCTTGTGATTTTTTGGGTAGCTTCTCCTTCCATTTTTGGTAGTGTTTTCTCTTTTTCTTCCTTATGTGATGTCTCTACCTCATGACAATTATATAAATGTTAAATGTTAAATATGGGTGAGATTTCTAAACCTTTAGGTAACTCCAACTCATAGACATTTGGTGAAAACTTATTGATGATCTTGCACGGTCCAATATTCTTCCACTTGAGTTTTTTTTAGGTATGGCTATGAAATCTTTCCTTCCATAGATGTGCCAATACCATATCTCCAACTTCAAGATTATTTTCTCTCCTCTTTAAATCAACTTTCTCTTTATATTGTTGGCTGCTCCAACTGAGTTTTTCTCTCACTTGTTGGTGTAATTATTGCATATGTTTTTAAAACTCCTCTCTTTCAATACTTCTTTTGTATCCCTCAATATTTATTAAGCTCCCCTAGTTCATAAATATCTCTAGGACTATAACCATATACAATTTGAAATGGAGTCTCACCTGTACTTTTGTTGACTGAGTCATTGTATGAAAACTTAGTTTGAGGCACTAATAAATCCCATTGCTTAGGATTTTCACCAAATAAATATCTTAGTGAATTCCCTAAGCTCCAATTAACAAATTTAGTCTATCCATCTATTTGAGGATTATATGCAGAGCTAAACTTTAAATCAGTGCCTAATTTCTTCCAAAGTGTTCTCCAAAAATGTCCTAGAAACTTAATATCATGGTTTGAAATTATACTCATTTCCAAACCATGTAATCTAAAAACCTTCGTAAAGAACAAATTCACTACATGTGTTGCATCATTTCTCTTCTTGCATGGTATAAAGTGAGACATTTTAGAAAATACATCAACAAGTACAAAATAAGAATCCTTACCTCGTGTTCTCATCATTGCAAGAAAAAAATTCATGCTTGCATATTCCCATGATCTCTCCCATATGGGTAATGGTTGATATAGACCTATATTTTGACTTCCTCTTTTGGAATATTGACAAACTGGACATCCTTGCACAAATTTTCTGATTTCTACCTTCATCTTTGAACAAAAATATCTTTCCCTAAGATGTGTCATTGCCTTATCATCTCTAAAATGTCCAACCAATCCACCACAATGTTTTTCTCTTATCAAATTTTGCCTCATTGATCCTTGAGGTATGCAAATTTGTTGTCCTTTGAATAGAAATCCATCCAAGGTGTCCTATCCACACTAGTAGGCTCCATACATGTTGTCCATTCATCCTTAAAATCCAAATAATCCTTATACAACTCTTTCAAAGCATCAAATACAACTACTTCAACTCTCATTTTAGTCACTAGTGCTTCCCTTCTACTAAATTCATCCACTACCTTTTTCAAACTCCCACTTTTATGCTTGATTTACAAAGGTATGTCCTTGTAGGAATTATACCCACTTCATGCATTGATGGTTCAAATTGGTTTGAAAATTAATAAATTACAAAGCATGTTGATCCATGAAGAGAATAAACTCCTTTGGAAGCAAATATTGGCACTTCTTTAAATCTTGCACAATGGCATAAAATTATTAATCATAAGCTAAATACCTCTTCTTGGAATCATTAATATTTTTAATAAAATATGCAATAGGTCTTCACTATTGACTAAGAACCACTCCTATGGATGTCCCACTTTCATCACAATCCACTTGAAACACCTTTACAAAATCGATCAATGCTAATATTAGTTCTTCAATGACCTTCTTCTTCAAAAGCTCAGAACATTAATTTGTTATTGTTGTCTACCTAAACTCTTTCTTGTCTCCTTTTTATGTCTCAATTATGGGTGCACATATCCCACTAAAATTTTGAATAAATTTGTGATAGAAACTAGCTAAACCATGGAAACTTCAAACCTCATGTAAACTCCTAGGTGTTGGCAATTCAATGATATCATGTACCTTTTCTGGATCCATTTACAACCCTTGTAGAGATATAACATATCCGAAATAAGCCAATTTATCTTTCATAAAACTATACTTTTTCAAATTCACTAATAACTTTTCTTCCTTGAGCCTTTGTAAGACTTGTCTAATATGCAATAAATGTTCTTGTGATATTGCTATCAGGATTCAACCATGTAGTTTTAGGGTCAAACTCATTGACCCATGTTTCATGAGTAGTGGTTCACAAGAACCCATCTCTCATGATAGTGAATGGTCCACATAGCACTAATTGCATCTAGGTGATTCTCATAGAGGTGAAGCACTAGGCCTTCTCGGGAGGTCACCCATCCCATTATTGCTCCAACTCAAGTGTTCTTAACCATGAAGTTTCCCCCAAGGTTAAGCCCACTTAGCTTGCAATCCCATTTTCAAAACCTTAGCAAGTGTTGTGCCTTATGAACCATTCAATGTAGAACCCCTTTAGCTCATCAATTGATAAGTATGAGGTACTTTCCATAGCATGTCAAATTGTGATATTGCTATCAGAATTCAATCATGTAGTTTTAGAGTCAAACTCATTGACCCATATTTCATGAGTAGTGGTTCATAAGAACCCATCTCTCATGATAGTGAATCGTCCACTTAACATTCATTGCATCTAGGTGATGGTCACAAAAGTGAAGCACTAGGCCTTCCCGAGAGGTCACCCATCCCAGTATTGCTCCAACTACATCAATTGATGAGCTAAAGGGTCTCTATATTGAATGGTTCATAAGGCACAACACTTGCTGAAGGTTTTACAAATGGGGTTGCAAGCTAAGTGGGCTTAACCTTGGAGGAAAATATGTGGTTAACCTCGCTTGAGCTAGAACAATACTATGATGGGTGACCTCCCGAGAAGGCCCAATGCTTCACCTCTATGAGAATCACCTAGATGCAACGAGTTCCAAGTGAATAATTGACTATCATGAGAGATGGGTTCTTGTGAACCACTACTCATGAAACATGGATCAAATATTTTGACTCTAAACCCACACGGTTGAATCCTGATAGAAATATCACAATTTGATATGTTGTGGAAAATACCTCCTACTTATCAATTGATGAGCTAAAGGGGCTCTATATTGAATAGTTCATAAGGAACAACACTTGTTGAAGGTTTTGAAAATGGTGTTGCAAGCTAAGTGGGCTTAACCTTGAGGGAAACTTTGTGGTTGAGCTAAAGGGGCTCTATATTGAATGGTTTGTAAGGCACAACACTTGCTGAAGGTTTTGCAAAAGGGGTTGCAAGCTAAGTGGGCTTAACCTTGGGGGATACTCCATGGTTAAGCATGCTTGAGATGGAGCAATACTGGGATGGGTGGCCTCCTGGGAAGGCCCAATGCTTCACCTCTGTGAGCATCACCTAGATGCAATGAGTGCTAAGTGGACCATTCACTATCATGAGAGATGGGCTCTTGTGAACCACTACTCATGAAACATGGGTCAATGAGTTTGACTCTAAAACTACATGGTTGAATCTTGATAGCAATATCACAATTTGACATGCTATGGAAGATACCTCCTACTTATCAATTGATGAGCTAAAGGGCTCTATATTTAATGGTTCATCAGGCACAACACTTGCTGAAGGTTTTGCAAATGGAGTTGCAAGCTAACTGGGCATAACCTTGGGGGAAAATCCATGGTTAAGTGTGCTTGAGCTGGAGCAATACTGGGATGGGTGACCTCCTAGGAAGCTTCACCTCTGTGAGCATCACCTAGATGCAATGAGTGCTAAGTATACCATTCACTATCATGAGAGATGGGTTCTTGTGAACCACTACTCATGAAACACGGGTTAATGAGTTTTACTCTAAAACTACACAGTTGAATCTTGATAGGAATATCACAATTTTCCACACTGTGGAAAATACCTCCTACTTATCAATAAATGTTCTTCTTTGTTGTTGCTAAAACTCAAAATATCATCAAGATAAACAATTATAAACTTCCCTAAAAATGGTTTATCACTTCATTCATTAACCTCATAAAAGTGTTGGGTGCATTTGTTAATCAAGCATTACTAACCATTCATACAACCCCTCCTTGGTCTTAAAAGCAGCCTGCCATTCATCACCCTCTCTTATCCTAATTTGGTGATATCCACTCTTTAAATTATTTTATGTAAAATACCTTACCTTTGCTAAACAGTCCATGAAATCATCCATTCTTTGCAAAGAAAAACTATACCTTATTGTTATTTATTGATGGCTCTGATTTCGTTCACATTCTCCATTCACCATCCTTCTTTGGTGCTAAAACAACTAGTACCATGCATGGGCTAAGTCTCTCTCTAATCAATCCTCTTTCCAATAGTTGCACTTATTTATTCACCTCTTCATTCTCTACAAGTGTCAATCTATAGGAAGCCTTGTTGGGTAAACTTGTCCTTGGAATCAAATCAATATGATGGTTGATGCTCCTCATAAGTGGTAGTCCTTCTAGTAATTCCTTGAAAATAATTTCTTCATATTCTTCTAGTAGCTCCTTTACTTCTAAAGGCATGTCACTGATGTCATTTTCTACATCTACTTGTAGCTCCTTGGGAACTATTTCAAAACTTAGTTTTTTCTCTCTTTATCTCTTTCAAAAATTGGTTTCCTATCACCTATAGTGTTCTTGGACCACTTTCCACCTCTTCTTCATTAGTTTCCAATGGTATAAGAGTATGTTTTCTTCCATTTTTATCCAATTTATAATTGTTGGCTATTCCATTATAGATTACCTTCATATCGAACTGCCATAGTCTCCCTAAGAGTAAGTGGCATACATCCATGGACATGATATGACACCACACCTATTATGTGACTTTTTCTCCAAAGAGAAAGTTATGAACTAGCCCATTAGAATTAAAAGGGAGATAGAAAAATAAAAGATATTATGGTTAAAAGAGATATTAATAAAGAATATGTGTAAAAAACTCTTAAAAAGGTGGAAGAATATTTAGTTTTTTAAATAATTATTAAAGGAAACCTTTGTGAAAGGGTGTGAAGGTTTGGAAACCACCCCTTAAGGCTTATATAAGTATTTAAATGTGAGAAAGAATTCAACGAGGGAGAATGCTCAAGGAGAGAAGAGAAAAGGGAAAAGATAAATTGAGAAGGTACAAAGGAGTGAAGGTTAGGATCTTTGGTTGGAATTGGGGGTAGTTGGAAAAGGGGCATACAATGTGTGTCCAACTCGAGGTACAATGTACACCTAGGATTGTCTTGGCCAGGGCTTTATTGTAAGGTCTGTGAGACAGGTGTGAACCATAAGGCATGTGAGGTGGGTAGTTTAACCGTAAGGCCCTTTGAGGAAAGTTGGTGTTTTGTGCAAGAATTTGGTCCTCCAAGAGTGCCTCCTTGCCATGAAGAGCCTAGATCTACAACCATCCCTCTGAGTGCTAGATAATAGCTTCTCAAAATATATTAAATATAAGTATTGAAAACCATTGATCCAATAGTATTGAGAATATTGTCTATATGATTTTGATGCTAATATGATTAATCTAATAATTATTCCATTTATTATGTTAATTATTTAATTATCACATGTTTATAAATTACATTGATTATTCACATTTTGATAACATTACATAACTCAAGGTATCTTAAAATTCTATAATTTATTAGATTCAATCTGCTACTAATACTTAAATAACTAATGGAGAAAAGTAGCATCACATTTGGTATCAAAGCCTAATGATCTAACCTTCACATTTTAAAATTTTCTTTATGTTTGTAGATTTCATATTATCTATACTTTAACATCTTCCTTATGTATGTCTAGAATTATAACTTTTTTAACCTTTGAGCCATGAAAGTTGATTCTATAAAACCTAACTTATAACCTTTGTCCATATGCTAATTTTTGTTTGTCTTTTTTCATTGACATATATGTGTACATTCATATCTATATTTAAAATCTTTCCAAGAGTTAGCATTGCTTTGAGAACTCCCTAGTTATGTCTTGACTTAACTTAAAATGCCATATCTATAGATTATTAATAAGATATATATATGTATATATATTCAATAAGATATTAATCTATAAACTCATAATCTTATTTCATTGTAATAAATTACTAATATTCTTTAAATATAAATAATAAAAAAAATAATAAAAAAATAACTAAATTTTAAATTTAAATCCATTCCTCACTCTCTTCTCAATCCTCTCTGTTATGCATATATCCTTTAAATCTTATTCATATTATATACCATGTATTCACGAATGCCTTTTTACCACCTTGGACTGTGAACCTTTCACATTACTTTGTATCCAGTTATTGGTGCAAGTTTATATACAATATGGGACTCCCATTGAAAGAACAAATTCTAAAGGTTGAGACCCTTGTATTAAAGGTCATGTATTTATAGGGTGGCATGTGATTGGGTATTTATAAATAAGTCATGTGTATAGATTGTAGAGTCAGATTATCATAGCACCTTTAACTAGAGTTCTAGATCACCGCTATCATATTCCCAAAATTCGATACTCGATAGTTTTCAGGTCGATTGATTTGGTGTTTCCTTAGACACTTTGCAGGTTGGTGTTGAATGTTGAGGAGGAGATAACATTATAAAGAATGACTAAATAATTTTTAATTATTTAAAGGATAAACTAAACTCCAGATTGTATCTTTATATTAATTTGCTGCTAAATCTACTAAATTAATAGGTGCTTCACAAAGCAAGTAGTAGAGCAAGCAACACTGTCTACTAAAACAATAGCGTATTCCCCTAAAGAATCTACACTTGGTGGTTATGGATCTTTATTTGGCATGGAATAAAGATTAACTACTTATTAGGGAGGGTTATGAATCAACCTAGGCTATTAGCTCTCAAACAACTACCTTTGTATCTGGATCTCGATTTGTAGTTGTGCTTGGAATTGAAAAGAACTCTCTAACAGGGAAGGATGTAAGTGGATCTATGACTAACACATTTCTAAGGTCAAGGTCAACTGAATCAATGGGTGCTTCTTGGTAAATGTGTGCTCCTCCTAGCTCTCGATCTTTATCTACTGGATATGATGAAATAACAGGCACTGAATTTGCTCATTATGCATCTGCTATTAATTAAAAAAAATTAATTATTTAAATTTAGTTATTTTATTTTATTTTTTTAAATTATTTATATTTTAAGAATATTAGTAATTTATTAAAATTAAATAAGATTATGAGTTTATAGATTAATATCTTATTGAATATATATATAGATATATAGAAATCTTATTAATAATCTATAGATATGGCATTTTAAGTTAAGTCAAGATATAACTAGGGAGTTCTCAAAGCAATGCTAACTCTTGGAAATATTTTAAATATAGATATGAATGTACACATATATGTCAATGAAAAAAGAGAAACAAAAATTAGAATATGGAAAAAGGTTATAAGTTAGGTTTTATAGAATCAACTCTCATCGCTCAAAGGTTAAAAAAATTATAATTCTAGACATACACAAGGAACATTTTAAAGTATAGATAATATGAAATATACAAACATAAATAAATTTTCAAAATATGAAGGTCATATCATTAGGCTCTGATACCAAATGTGATGTTACTTTTCTCCATTAGTTATTTAAGTATTAGACACAGATTGAATCTAATAAATTATAGAATTAAGAAACTTGAGCTATGTAATGTTATCAAAATGTGAATAATCAATGTAAATTATAAAAATATGATAATTAAATGATTAGCATGATAAATGGAATAATTATTAGATTAATCATATTAGCATCAAAATCATATAGACAATATTCCCAATATTATTGGATCAATGGTTTTCAATACTTATTTGTAAATGTATTTTGAGAAACTATTATCTGGCACTTAGAGGGATGGCTAAAGATCTAGGATTTTCATGGCAACGAGGCACTCTTGGAGGAACCAATTCTTGTACAAAACACCAACTTTCCTCAAAGGGCCTTACGGTTAAACTACCCACCTCACATGCCTTATGGTTCACACCTGTCTCATAGGACTTATGATAAAGCCCTAGCCAAGACAATCCTAGGTGTACGTTTTACCCCGAGTTGGACACACATTGTGTGCCCCTTTTCCAACTACCCCCAAATTCCAACCAAAGATCCTAACCTTCACTCCTTTGTACCTTCTCAATTTATCTTTTCCCTTTTCTCTTCTCTCCTTGAATGTTCTCCCTCCTTGAATGCTTTCTCACATAAATATTTATATAAGCCTTAAGAGGTAGTTTCCAAACCATCACACCCTTTCACAAAGGTTTCCTTTAATAATTATTTAAATAACTAAATATTCTTCCACCTTTTTAAGAGAGTTTTTTACACATATTCTTTATTAATATCTCTTTTAACCATAATATCCTTTATTTTTCTATCTCTCTTTTAATTCTAATGGGCTAGTTCATAACTTTCTCTTTGGAGAAAAAGTCACATAATAGGTGTGGTATGATATCATGCCCATGGATGTATGTCACTCTTAGGGATACCGTGGAAGTTCGATATGAAGGAAATCTATAATGAAATAGCCAAAAATTACAAACTGGATAAAAATGGAAGAAAACATATTCTTAAATACCATTGGAAGCTAATGAAGAAGAGGTGGAAAGTGGTCCAAGAACACTATAGGTGACAGGAAAGCAATTTTTGAAAGAGATAAAGGGAAAAAAAATTATGTTTTACAATAGTTCCCAAGGAGCTACAAGTAGATGTAGAAAATGACATCAATGACATGCCTTTAGAAGTAAAGAAGCTATTGGAAGAATATGAAGAAATTATGTTCAAGGAATTACTAGAAGGAATACCACCTATGAGGAGCATCAACCATCATATTGATTTGATTCCAAGGACAAGTTTACCCAACAAGGCTTCCTATAGATTGAAACTTGTAGAGAATGAAGAGGTGAAGAAACAAATGCAACTATTGGAAAGAGGATTGATTAGAGAGAGACTTAGCCCATGCAGAGTACTAGTTGTGTTAGCACCAAAGAAGGATGGTGAATGGAGAATGTGTATGAAATCAAGATCCATCAAACAAATAACAATAAGGTATAGTTTTTCTTTGCCAATAATTCCATGATTTCATGGATTGTTTAGGAAAGTTAAGGTATTTTATAAAAAAATATTTAAAGAGTGGATATCACCAAATTAGGATAAGAGATGATGATGAATGGAAGGATGCTTTTAAGACCAAGGAGGGGTTGTATGAGTGGTTAGTAATGCCCTTTGGATTAACAAATGCACCCAACACTTTTATGAGGTTAATGAATGAAGTGCTAAAATCATTTTTAGGGAAGTTTGTGATTGTTTATCTTGATGATATTTTGAGTTTTAGCAACAACAAAGGACAAAATTTATTGATAAGTAGGAGGTATTTTCCATAGTGTGTCAAATTATGATATTGATATCAAGATTCAACCATGTAGTTTTAGAGTCAAACTCATTAACCCATGTTTCATGAGTAGTGGTTCACAAGAACCCATCTCTCATGATAGTGAATGGACCACTTAAAACTCATTGCATCTAGGTGGTGCTCATAGAGGTGAAGCACTAGGCCTTCTCAGGAGGTCACCCATCCTGGTATTGCTCCATCTCAAGTGTGCTTAACCGCAAAGTTTCCCCAAGGTTAAGCCTACTTAGCTTGCAACCCCATTTGTAAAACATTCAGCAAGTGTTGTGCCTTATGAACCATTCAATATAGAGCCCCTTTAACTCATCAATGGATAAGTAGGAGGTATTTTCCATAGTATGTCAAATTGTGATATTGCTATTAGGATTAAACCGTGTAGTTTTAGAGTCAAACTCTTTGACCTATGTTTCATGAGTAGTGGTTCACAAGAAACCATCTCCCATTATAGTGAATTGTCCACTTAGCACTCATTGTATCTAGGTGATGCTCATAGAGGTGAAGCACTGGGCCTTCCCGAGAGGTCACCTATCCCAATATTTCCCCTTATTTTCCTCTCTATTTTGGATGTCTTGTAGGAAAAAAATATTGAGATCTATTTGAGTTGAGTTCCTTTCATACTAAGGATTATCTTGAGGTTGTGCATATCAATTTGTGCAGACCTCTTCTTGCTTCCTTTTAGGGTTACAATTAATTTCAATTTTTTTTGGATGATTTCTCTTGTAAGACTTAGGTATACTTTCCCACAAAGAAGAGTGAATATTTTATCCTCTTTCAAGAATTCTATCAACATGTTGTACACAAGATAGAAAATTATCTTCTTCTCCTCCACTTTGATTGAGGGGGGAATTCATGTCAAATAATCTCTTGGCATCCTTGAAGTGTCATGGAATAAAAAAACATTTGACTACTCCTTATACACCCCAATAAAATGGAATTATAGAGCATCACAATAGGAATGTCATGGAGATGGCTCAGTGCATCCTTTCCTCAACACAATTAGAGGATCAATTTTGGATAGAATTAGTTTAGACAATTGTATATATCTTCTTAATAAGGATCCTATAAAGATACTGCAAGAAAATAAACTATAAGAGGGATGGAGTTGCTATAAACCATCAATTTTCCATCTTTGAGTATTTGGTTGTATTGCATAAATGCATGTCCCAACTACCAGAAGAAAGAAGATTGATTCCAAGACACTCTAGTGCATCTTTTTGGGTTATAGTACAACTTCCAAAGCTTATCATTCATGGATCTTGAGGAAAAAAATATTTATGAGAGTCAAGATGTGGTATGTGATAAGTCATCTTTTAACTCCATGACACAAAAGGAAGATAAAACCACCTCTCATAAATTTCTCTCACAATCAAATAATGAGAATGAATCTTACTCTCAGAAAGAAGATGAGCTATAATGAGAGTTGTTTGTTGATATTCACCCTTTGGAAAATCATTCTCCATATCAACAACAACATCAATGTCTAAAATTGGTCAAAACCACCATTAGGGACTCCCATCTAGATTCTCTTCCAAATCTCTCTTCAGAAGTTAGAACAAGAAGATAGGAAAGAAATGAGGTGAATCTAACATAATTGATGAGTTTAGTTGTTGATAATATTGAACCTGATATAGTTCAAGAGCACCCTAGTTAGTCACATTGGAAGAAGGTCATGATGCTGAGTCTGATTCTTTGATTAATAATTAGATACAGTAACTTGTCAATATTCTTGTAAGAAAGAATCCCGTAGGTTACAAATGGGTTTTCAAGACAAAATACAAGGCAGATGGACCCATTGAAAAATATAAATCATGACTTTTGCAAAGGGATATTATCAACTTAGGAGGGTATTGATTATGAGGAAACCTTTGCACCCACTATGAATCTCAAAACAATGAGATTTTTTTGTGCAATGGCATCACAAAAAGTTTGGAAGCTTCATTAGATTGATGTCAAAATTGATTCCCTAAATGGTGATCTAAAAGAAGTATACATGACCCAACCAGTCAACTTTATTGATTAAAATAATCCTCAAAAGGAATGTCAGATCCTTGTAGACACTTAAAAATGTCCTAAGCCTATGAATTCCATTTTTCCTGGTCAATTTCACTTCTTCTTGACATAATTAAATAATTTTAATTATTTCCTAAGGTCACATTCATCTATTAATTAAATAATTTTTTAATTATTCAATTCATTCATTTCTTTATTCTTCTTTTTTTTACGAATAGGCACTAATCTATATTACTAATAAAGATTAAATTACATATTCACAAAAAAAGGTGGGTGGTAGAAAGGAACACCCCAAGAATCATATGGGTAGCTCCTAGAAAACCAAAAAATACAGTCACATGGGCCTTGCCCAGAAATATGAGATTACAAACATAAAATAGGCCATTAAGCAGCCAAAGCAGTACCAACAGATCGAAGAGGGTCTCTGTCATCCAAGTTTTTCCCCCATACATTAGTGGGGTCTGGAGTGATGTTAGGAGGAGGACTCCAACCATCATCAACACCTATATCTTTATCTTCTTTATCCTTGGAATCGGGGTGAGATTGCAAGCGCCAGATGCAGAAAGCTTTTACCAGAGTTTAGCCAACAAGAGCTAGAAGTAGGAATATCATCAGAGGGCCACCTGAAACCACCACTACTACTCCCTGCCACTCCTCTAGAGGGCCACCCCTGGCGAACTCATAGAGGAGGAGAACGAGACCATCGAGGAAGGTGGGAACCACACCGAAGAGGAGGATGAGAGCGAGGGTGAGCAAAGCCACTCCACTGTCATCCTTGAGAGGGAGACAGATTGTGGGAGGAGGTAGGCAAAGTGGGCACCCGAGCCATAGTACATGGGGCATTGCCCCAATGGTCCAAAAGCACCTAAAGGTGAGCCACCTTAAGTGTAACCTTGTTGGCTTGAACTTGAATCTGCAAGAGCACATTAGAGAAACTAATAGCTTTAGAATACAAAGAAACATTTTTATCCATTTGGGTTTTAGAAAATATGCAGGCTTTTTTATCTTCTAGATACTGAAGAGGATTTCCACCCTGAAAGTCTGCCAAAGCTGGGTATACTTACCAGGAAGTTTGGGTGAATCTCCCAGTAGAGCCATATGCTAGGGAAGGGCTCCGGTTTGAAAGGCTAAAAGAAGTCATGAATCCAAGTTCAAAATTGTTGAGCTCTAGTACAAAATCAGAAGAGATGCTTAAAAGAATCAACTTTCTCACAAAAAGGGCACCAAGGGTCCTGGACCCCCAAGTGAACAAGCTGAGACCCCACAAGAAAGCCTTGGAAAAGAATACACCAAGAAAAGTGGGTGAGTTTTGGCTCAACACTTGTAGACCAAGTGGAAGAGAATTTTTTTGCTAGACATGAGTGAGGTATTGAAGAAGCCACCTTTGGTTAATATTTTCAATCATTGGAAAATGCAGTGAAGCCACCTATAACCAAGCCTAGGCTTGTAATTCCTGAAAGGTGTGTCTGGGTACCACTTCCAGTCCTTCCACCAGGGCTTGGACACACAAATTCCCACCTTATGAAGCATATTTGTAGGAATAGCATTCACCAGACCATCATAAATATCATGGTCCTAGTTTTGAAGTCTGTAGAGAACATAAAAATATTCCCACAACATAATGTGCATTGTGGGTCTATGAAACACATGTTGCAAAGATTGAATTCCTTTCTTGTGGAATCTTAGCACTTTAAGACAATGTGACCTGGCCAATGGATAACCGTTACTAGCAAAAAGAGGTGACCACCAAACATTCTATTGATTGAGTGAAATCCCATCATAGAAATCAGAGCCGACCCAACGGAGCCAAGGCTTGATTGCCTCCTAGGCTCTCCAAATGCTCTTGGCCATAAAAGTGCCCACGATTTGGATTGGTTCCTTCATGACAAGAAGGGTTTGAAAGATAATCCCCTTCTAGGAAAGTATATGAATAGGTTCAAGCTAGATTGAATGCAATGCCTGAGGAGAATTTTCTAGGCTTCATCGCTAGTATGGGCTCTAATTATCCATTTCACACACAAGACGGTCCCTTGTTGTTGAGTGGAGAGTAGATCAAGCCCTCCAGAATCTCTGGGAAGGAAAAAGAACTCCCAGGAAACATGGTGAAACCCTCTATGGGACTCCACAAAGGCCCAAAGAAAGTCATGAAGTAGCTTTTCAAGCTTGGCATAGGCAACTTTCGAAGGGGCCCAACAAGAGGAATAATAAACATGTGTAGTTGCCAAAATCTTAGAGCACAGTTGGAATTTTCTTGCCAGAGAAAGAGGCTTGGTAATCCAATAGGCCAGCTTTTTCTCAATCTTGAAGAGAAAAACTTGCCACAACTTAGTTGGAGAGGCCTAGAAGATGAAGGGAATGCCCATAAATTGAAAGATTTCCCCTGGCCCAATCCATTTCCAACTGTACTACTGCAACCAATGAGGAGTGGGAAGAATAGACTACCTATAGCACAAAGTATTATGCCATTGAATGGCAGAGCCAAACACAAGACAAAAAATGTTGAAACAATCAAGGGTTGCCTTAATATTGTTTTATTCCTCCAGAAGGGTGAGGAAAGAATCATCAACAAAAAGGCCATTAACAAGTTAAGCTTGGGAGTTAGGCAAGGTGATGCCTTTGACACACCATTGAGAAACCACATGGGCCAACATATACACAAATCCTTCAACAACAAGCACATAAAGAGAAGGAGAAAGCGTGCATCCTTGTCAAATGGAGCGGAAAAGACCAAAGGCAAGAGACTAGTGGCCATTAATGGAGATACAAGCAGATGCATCTAAAAAAAGCATTTGAACAGCTTGAATGAAATTAGGCCCAAACCCCAAGGCTTTCAACATGGTGAGAATGAAGGGCCACTCAATGCGGTCATAGGCTTTAGCAAAGTCCATCTTGAGAAAATAAGCATTTTGGTCTGAACGCCTGACCCACTCCATACCTTCCCACATGACAATGATATTATCCAGAATAAATTTGGACTTGATAAAACCGGTTTGCTCTGAGCACACAATCTGAGGCAAAAGGTGGTAGATTTTCAAGGCCAAAGCTTTGGTAATGATTTTATAAGAGACACTGAGGAGCGTGATAGGACACCAGTTACAAATATCCTTGGGATCTCTAGACTTAGGTACGAATTTAATATTTCCTTTATTAATTAAACTGCCCAGGGATTTGGAATGGAAAACCTCAAGATAGACTTTATGTAAATCGTGTCCAACACAGTCCCAAAGGGCCTTGTAAAAATCACAAGGGAAACCATCAATCCTTGGGGCCTTATCATCAGCCATGGACTGAATGGCTTCATTCAAGTCTTCAACTGTGAGCAATTTCTCACAAAAAGCTTTATGGGTTGAAGATAACCTATTTCGCACAACAACAAGACAATATTGAAGGGCTTGATGTCACTCTGGTGTGTATTCTTGAGTAGTGAAAACTTGTTTGTAATGCAAGACAAAGGCCTGGAGAATTTCAGGTAGCTCAGAGAGCACCTGGGATCCTTCTTTAATTTTTTTGATGCTAGGAGATGAGTTCTTAGCATGCAGGGCTAGAAAAAACTCCTTGGAGGCATGATCGCCAATTTATAACTAGTGTGGGGCGCCGGTCCGAGCTCAGTTGGTTAAGGTGTTCCCTGTAGCAGGGCGCCCACCATGGGTTTGACTCTCCGGCGCTCCTGTGGTACCAGTTGGTGTGTCCCACCAGCACTACCGGTCACGGTAAAAAGTTTACCGGCGGTGGGGGTTATATGGGGGGCCGTGCTGCACCCGATTCCCCTCGTTAAAAAAAATAAATAAAAAATAAAAAAAATTATAACTAGTGTAATCTAGCTTTGATTTGTGCACCTCTGGCAACATAATTTTTTGCAACTTGTTTTTTGTGTCTTAATTCTACCACTCTGACTTGCAATGATGGGGAAAAAGGGCTAGTCGCTAGAGCCTCAATAGTTGAGAATGGGTTAGTTGTGGTAGCCTCATAAGACCGCCAATGAAAAATGGCCAGCTAATGCCCATAAATGCACAAAAATCTTCTTGTGTGATTGATAGTGTCATTCCACCAATTAATCCAACTTGTATTATGAGATGGACTACACTCCAAATTCCAGACTCTATGAATGTGGGCCAATGTGGGCTGATGAAAAAACAAACATGTTAAAAAAGAACTGCATTTTGTAAGGCTGAGGCTTTCTTGTCTCGCATTCAATCTGAAAAGAAATGGGGAAATGATCTGACAAAGTCACATCCACTAACAACTTAACTGGAATTGAAGAGCTATCAAAAGAGAAGAAAGATTGAGCTAAGATCATAGCACAATCAAGGTGCTTAAATATCCTGTCAGATCCAACCCTGTAATTACACCAAGTGTGCTAAAGGGAATGAGAATGGTGATAACTAATATTTTGATTGAAAAGCCCCAATTTATTATGCATGTAAAACCATGCCTCCCTTTTGCCAGCTACCCATTTGAATGGAAGAGTGTTATCTTTATCATACACCATCTCAACCATATTGAAAACCCCACACAATAACCAAGTAGCAACTAGTAATGAATCAACAATCCAACGCTAAAGCATAAAGCGTTCCATAACATCATTAGAAGCATAAACATTAATAATCCCAAAGGAATTATTATCAATGTTGAGAAGGATTCAAACGAGTCAATGTGTGGGGTCAGGCTCGTGGTTGAACACACAAGCGTGCCACCGTGGGGACAAAAGGGTGATAACTCTACCACATCCAACATCATGATCAGTAGAAAACATTTGACTGGCTAGCCAAATAGAGCGACAAGCCGACGTGAGAAAAAAACCATAAATTTTAACTTCTTGGAGACAAAGCACTTCAATACCAAAATATTTCTTCAAAGTATCCCTAACAGAATACTTTCTGGAGAGGTCTATCAGACCTTGAACATTCCATGAAATGAAATTCATGAATGAAACTCCTTCATATCGTCAGAGTCCTGCTGCTCCTCATCTAGAGTAGAGAAGTGATTTTGCAAAAATTCTGGCGAAATTGACCCAATTTGAATTATTTAATTAAGCCACTAATGTCCCCTTTCCTCTATAATTAAATAAATTTTATTTAATTAATTATTGACACTTTCTACTATAATTAAATAATTATTTCAATTATTTAATTATTCATTAGCCTTTTCTTCAATAAATTAAATAAATTTTATTTGTTTAATGACTTGCTAATTTGTCCTTTTCACCCATTTTTGAATTAAACTATTATTTAATTAAAAAGTCAACCTTCACATGTCCTCCATAATAAAATAATGTTCTCATTATTTAATTATTCACTTTCCCTCCCAAACCAAATAATTTTAAATTCCTCTAGTCACCTCTTTTTTTGTGCTAAATCTTATCTCCTGTCTCATTCAATTTCCACCCTTGATTAAATTATTTTATAATTTGATCTCAGTTGTCCATCCTTAACCTAGTCTTATCTTTTCCCTAATTTAGCCCTAACCCTATTTCATACTACAACTTTCACCCTTGGTCATTGATTGACATGTCATATTGAATTTTAATCTTAGCCATTCATTATGTTTTGGCTTTCTATAAAAGAGACCTATCATTCTCATTTTCATTCCTACACAATCTACATCTTGAATGCAAGTACACTCTAGTCAACTCAATCTTCAATATTTTGCTATCATTGTCATTAGGCTATTTTTGCATACTCAAAATTTGAGGGCAATCAAGTATTTACAACAAAATGGAGAAGGGAAACAAAGGTGAAGCAATGATGGTATGAAGATTTTGGTAAGCTTGCTTTGTTATTTCATTTTTTATGCATATTTGTGCTTTGTTTCTTGATTAGGGTCTTAGGGTTTGAATTTAAATAATTTATGATCTTAATCTAGATTTTTACCCTAATTACATTGGTGAACCTGGCGTGAATCTAACTAGATTTGAAATATTTTGCGTAGAATTTTGAAGTTTTTCAAGTCTACACGTAGAAATTTGTAATTGACATACACAGAGTCACATTTGTGAGCCACATATGTGGCCTGGAAAGTTGTACTCACCGAAGATTAGTGCTTATCATATTGGCATCTTATTTTTGTCTTTTCTACAATTTTCTATAATTTTCTTAGCTCTTTGGTTTCTATTTTCAAATCCTAACAGATCATTTTCATCATTTTTATCTCAGATTTTTTTATTTTTTCCAAATTTGGGGTGGTTTTGTAGGTTTCATATTTTGAGTCACATATGTTAAGTATTGTGACACATTTGCATAATTTGAGTCACATCTGTCAGAACAGTGAGCCACATCTACTTCTAGTTCGCTACAATCTCTGTCTTATGAGTCGTAGTTGTTGTGACCTATTTAGCCACATGTGTGAGCTGCATTAGTGATTTTTTGAAACGTATTTTCTTGTTACTCTTTATTAGGGTTTGAAATAGATTTTTTTAGTTTGCATCTTTGGCATTCTGTAGGTTAGGGATTTTTCTGTTATTGATCTCTAATTTATAGTGTGTGGCTTAGGTTGAAGGAGATATTTTCATTTGGAGTTGCTAACCCCTTTCTTGCATGATTATTGTTCATTCTTGTTTTGGAAATATCTTTTGATCATTCACACTCATTGGGATTAAAATAACCACAACTTTTATTTACACTCATTGGGCTTAAAATTTACAACTTGCATTTCTCATTCATTGGTTTAAAAAGAACACAACTTGCATCTTCACTCATTGGTTTAAAAAGTACAACAACTTGCATTTCTTCACTCATTGGGTTTAAAACGAACTTGCATTTCACACCTATTTTGTCTAAAAAGAACAAACAATTTGCATCAAGTGTCTTTGCAACTCACACATTTTATTTTGAGGCTTAAAAAGAACCATTATCACCATTGTCTTGTGGTATTGTACTTGTTTTAAGGTGTGTATGCTTTTCCCTCATACCTTGGGTGATCTTGGGAATAAAAAAAAATTCTTGAAATTTGCACTATCACACCACACATTTGGTTTTGTTTAAGGTTAATGAACACCATGCGAGTGTGAGTCAAGTACAATGTGTATGCTCTCTCCTCACACCTTGAGTGATCATGGAGATAAAAAGTACAATGATTTCCTTTCTTTTTTTATACCCCATTAGAGTGGGTTTGCCAAAGTGAGACACATCCTTTGGAGAACTCCTTGGTGACCCCAACCAATTTTTCCCTCAGGTTGGAATATAAAAGGATAAGGGGAAACCCAAGTCTAAACTACCTTTTCGCCCAACTATTCTTCTTGTTGGGAGGTAAGTCCCCAAGTTGTGACTAAAAGAAAAATTGTCCCTTGCATCAACAAAGATTCCAAGTTGTGGGCCCAAGAATCACACCATTGGCCATTGACTATAGGATAGGAAAAGTGTTTTATGCTTGTGAATTGTCTTCAATTTGTGTTAAGAACCATGTCAATTGATGTAAATAACCTTCGAACATACACATTACGATTACAAACTTTGACATTCAGACAAGCCAAGATATTGTTTTTAGATTTTTTACTATGTTTGCCAACAAAATTTCATAAAAACTAGAAAAAAATTTGGTCAAAATTAGTCAAACTAGGAAAAAACATTCAGAACACCGCATCTATCACTATTAGCCACAATTTCTTCTTAGAATGTTACATCTACTAAAACACAATGAACCACAATTGCTTCTCAGAATGACACATTTGACAAACCACTCGCTACATTTTCTAGTTGATAATTTTCTTAGGGAATTTTGGTACAGTCCTATTTTTTAATCAAATCTTGACTATAATCTTGACATTAGACCACAAAATTGCAATTCTCAGATCGATCATTTTTGGTTTGTTCATTTTCTCATCATTGCATTAGTTGCATGCATCATAGGCCAAACTTTAGGTCTCATTTGATTGCATACACCTTTGTAGACCTTAGATTTGGAAATTTATTAGACTTTTGATCGGACTATACTCTAAAATTTAGATTATATTTTAATCAATCAAGTCCATTCATTTTCTTACCTTTACATTAGTTTCGCACATCATAGGTTAAAATTTAGGTCTTTGTATTTCTTAGACAAATATTAGGGAATCATTAGTTGCATACACTTTGCAAACTTTAGGATTGGAAAAATTTCCATATCTTTGATTAGTTCATTGTCACAAAGAAATATTGTCTTGACCTTGTCATTATCAACGATTATTCCTTGTAATTTTAGTAAGACCTTTAAACTCATAAGCGTAGTTTGAGTATCACTTTTTCAACTTGTCATTAGTCATTAGTCTTTGTCTTTTAGGTCTTGACAATCATATTTGTTACAATGAACTATCTTAGATTGGTTAGTAACCTCTTCTTAGTCTCACAAAAGTGATTAGTGTCATACCATAGCTTTAGTCATACAACATCTTTGGTCATACCATCCCAACAACATATTGGCATTACACTTGCATACTTTAGTCATAGACCTACCATATACTTTGATCATTGTGACATTATCCTATATCTACATTTTGACAAACAAGGACAAATAACCATAGAAGAACTAGAGGCAGTTTCCCAAGGCCCCAAAGTGGCATCACTTGTGGATGAGATGGTGTTACTAGATCCACAAAGATTCATAGCCAAATTATTACATAATGAAGCTAAACTTCCCCATGGCTTTGATGTTAACACCCTTCAAGAAATGCCAAAACCAAATAAGGAAACTAGACAAAGCCAAGGACATGACACATCTACTCCTAAACATTCTATCCCAAAAATCAATGCTTCTATGCCATTAGAAGGGTCAACACAAGATTCTACAACAATCCACATGAAACTATTTGGAACATAAGACATGAATCAAGCAAAGGAACAACCCTTTGGCACTACATTCAATCCATTTGGATCATCATCCAATACCATGGGTACATCATTATCCAATCCTTTTGGTAGAAACAAGATGTGAAAGGTTCATATTCATGGACCCAAGACACAAACAAACACTTCAAACACCAACACATCACAAGGTCCTATTACAAGAATTCCTCAACAAACCAACACACAAGGGCCTTTCCACCAATATGGTGACCAAAACACACAAGGTAAAAATACTTCCAACCCATTTCAAATGCAATCCAATATGAATACCTCACACATATCTAAAATTACAACCTTAACACCACATATCCAAACACAAATTCCATCATACACTCATAACACTTTAAATCAAAGTGTACCATACACACCTAGAGTCAACACCAACTCATCTAACCAACATATTGGATTGCAAACACCAACATGGGTCCCTATCACAATACAATTTCCAACACACTAGATACAACATTAACCCAAGTGGATGTCCTAGCAAACCAAATGCTTGCCTTACAACAACAAGTAGAAAACATGCAACTATCGATGAAAAAGACTTACTCAACACAAGACTTATGTCCATAGCCATTTGAAAAAATCCTATGCATGCCTCCCTTTCCACATGGTTATGGTATACCAAACTTGCCTAAGTATAGGGGAAAGGGAAACCCTATTGAACATGTGAGGGAGTTTTCTATAGCTTGCATAGACCTTGCATATGAACCAGCCCATCTAATGAGACTGTTTGCACAAAGTCTTACATGCCAAGCACTTAAATGGTTTGCTCATTTTCCAATGAGAATAGACACATGGGGAGATTTAGCTGACAAATTTTTTGAACACTTTGCATACAACATTGAGAATTAGATAACCATAGCCACCTTATGTCACACAAAACAAGAAGAAGGTGAATCATTCATAACATTCTTCCAAAGATGGAGGAGCTTGGCTAGTTGATGTCCTATCGAGATTCCTAAGAAATAAAGAGTTGTCATGTTCGTAGAAAACTTGATCACGAACCTAAAATATCAACTACTATCCCACTGTTGCACCAATTTTTTGACCTAGTGGAAAAAGGCACCATACTTGAGAAGGCCCTTATTGCAAAAGGGAGCTTAAGACATACAAAAAAACTCAAAATTCCCAAGGTACATCAAATGACAAAAGTAAATATAGGGCCCACAATAAGAATGTCACAAATGACAAAGTTGTTAACACAAAGGCTATACATACTGATCCTACACTCACACTTAAAGGATTTATACATCAAACAACCAACCACATGTCCTTCAACAAACAAAAAATTCCCTTCAAAATAATCAAGGACAAATACCTCAAAGGAAATTTTCCACAAGATGCAAGTACACTCCCTTAGGGGAACCAATTAAATTAGTCCTCCAAAAACTCTTGCAATCAAATTTCAAACAACTTCTTGAGGAAAAACCTTATGATCTTGGGAAATTTAAACCTTCATGGTCAGATGACAATGCCTTTTACAATTATCTTGGCCGTGGTAAAGGACACCCAAATTCTCAATGTAGACAACTTAAGAACATCATGTAGGACCTAACCGAAAAGGGTGTCATAGAAGTGGATAGTCAACAACCAACCTCCAATAGTGATCACACAATCTTTAAGAATCCATTGCAAGACCATGAGACATGAAAGCCCTCTAGTTTAGGTTCAAAGACCAATAACCATGCCAACTATACCAAGGCCACTTATGACTACACTACCATAAATCACATCTGAGCTACACATGACCAAGTCAACACCATCACTATTAAGAAGCCACCAAAATGTGCAGTAAACACATGATGAACCAAGGTGACCATACAAGGTGCTCCCCCTAAACCACAAAAAAGTCTCAATACAACCTATTAGACCATTTAGGGAAGACACCTACCCAAATATCCATCCTCCAGTAACTTTGTATATCCCCTGAGCACAAATTTGTCCTAGACAAAGCTTTGCAAGATACTTCTGTTCCAATTGACCTTGAGGTCAATCGCTTCCAATAAATGGTGGGATACCTAGCCAACACTCACCACATCACTTTTTCAGATCAATACTATTCATCTCAAAAATCCATTCATAACAACCCCTTGCACTTAGAGGTCTTCATACATAAGAATAAAGTTAGAAGAGTTTTGGTAGACAGTGCAGCGAGATTAAATATTTGCACCCTTAAAGTGGTTAAGGCGTTAAGCTTCTCTAAAGCTTGTGTGGATATGACTGAAGTGCATTATCATAAAGCCTATGATGATGAAGAGTGTTCTTCCAAAGGTATCATAACAATACCAATCAAAGTTGGGCCTACAACATTAGATACCAAATTCCAAGTCTTGGACCTTCATCTCCCATATAATCTCCTCCTTGGCTAACCATGGATCCATGCCATAAAATTTGTCCCATCCACCTACCATCAATCCCTAAAGTTTCCTCATAATGGAACAAAAATCACAATCACTGGCGATCCTATCCCTTTCAAATATTACAACAATCTAAGTGGGATCCTTGAGTGCTAAGTGCCTATCAATTGCAAAGCTTCGTCATCCACTTCATCTCACTTTGTTGATCCATCCACTCTCATCAAAGCATCTACGTCCACAATTCCATACTCCAAAGCCAAGGCTCTAATCCAAGACATGGGATGTGGAGAATACTGTATGGATAGGTCATTCTATGCTAAGACGTCATTCACAAGCGACAATGTCATTGCTGCTAAGGCTATTTAGACTCTTAAGAATGAGTTCCAGTCAACTTCAGATCATGGTGAGAATATGTGAACGGAAGACCGTGCTTGGATTGAAACCTGTTGGGATTGAAACCTGCTGGGATCCTGATGATACATCTTTCTTTTCCCTATCCGCTTCACCTCAATCCTTTCATATCCATAATAATCCCATGTTTGGTTAAGATATCTATGAAAATCCCTTCTTTGAGCATTATCTTATTGAATTATTAACCCTCCATTTTGATAATCCTAGGCTAGAATATGTGTCTCCCACCATTGCCTCTATTGAGCTCTCTTGTCAACTCGTTAAGGAGGTGCAAGCCTCCTTTGACGTTAATAGCACCAAAGAGGATATCCATGAAGAATTCGTCGATGGCATCACTAGCCTTTTTCATGATTCACATTCTCTCATCATCTCACCCATTTCATTTGTCTCACCCACATTCATCCATCTTCTAGATATGGATCAAGAAATACTAATAGAAGAAAACATGAAGAACATAATTCAAAAATCAAAGGTGAAAGTGCCTTTTCTAAATGAAGAGTTAGAATCAGAAGAAAGTATACAAATCAAGAAAGGTCCCTTAGCCAAAATCAGAAGCTATTGGACAAGGAAAAAATAGAAGTAAAAAATGAAGATGAGCAAAACTTAATCTTCAATTATTCCTTTTTGTCTAAAATAACTAGGGGCATTTATCAAGGAAAAATGTCAAAAGAAAAGCTTGTTGATCCAAAGTCTTCTTCTATTCACTCATTCCATATGCCTTACTAGCTTCGTCCATATACACACATCCATCACACCATACCATTTCCATTGGTGATGTTTCTCGATGGACCTTTGATGACGATCTGTCGACATGCTAAAGGTCACTAACATGGCCCAAACTCCTTTTCATGTGAAACTTGATGGCCCATGTAGTGTGTATGTTAAGGACTACACTCTAGCTCCCTCCACCCACCATATCAGTCATCTACCTAGTCCATCATTCGCATTATTCATATCCTTTCATTCGACATGGTCATTCTAGTTATTCATGATAGTCTATGGATCAAGAGCATATCAACTTTCAACTCTTGAAGGTGTACCATTGTCAAATCCTATCAATAGCTTGCACTTGTGCAAATTCTACACTTAGCTTCAGAGAGCCAAGTCAAGACTTAGAAAATACAAAAAAAAAAAGAAAACAAAAAGATTGTCGCCTTGATGAAAACTTTGCAAACAAGCATCTTGGTGACATCAAAAATAAATAAAAATCAAGAAAATAGTAAAGAGAAATAATCCATATAATAGTGAAAACCACTTCGGTGGCACTTTGGATAAGTACCATGGTGAAAACCTGGCAAATAGGTGCCATGTGTAGTTGATCTTCACTCCATGGTCTACCATCATTCTATTTAATTCCCACCATTCATTCCTAATAATTCACCTTTCACACTTTTTCACATCATCCATAATAATGCTTTGTTGTCTTTCCCATATCTTGGAAAAATTGACATTATGTGTCCTTTCACCTTTTGTATCCACCCCTTGACTAATTATCCCATTACACCCCTTATAAATTGGTCTCATACTTGACTAGGGGCAAGTCCTTAACCTGCGTCTTCATTGGATCCTACACTTTATATTGGAGGTCACTATATCAAAAAGCCAAAAACATCATAAAACGTTAAAAAACCAAAAAAAATATAAAAATTCAAAAAGCCAAAAAAAATCAAAACATGTCAAAAAGTCAAAAAAAGCAAAACATGTCAAAAAGCCAAAAAATTAGAAAACGTCAAAATCCCAAAAACATCCAAATAACATTCAAAATCCTAAACTAGAGTCAGAGTTGGTGTCAAGTCATGTTTGTCTAAGTCCAGTTGAATTGTGAGGTCTCTGCGCATGTTATGTAAGCAAGGCCATCAATCGATGAACCCTTGAGGCCCTAGGTCAATCCCTTAGGGTTTGTCACATCTGTCATAATAAGTCATACTTTGCTAAATCAAACATCTTGACACAAACAATAGTCAAATAGGCATTTGAACTTCAACCAAATCATGAATTAACATACAAACTATCCAACTAGTCTTCAAGTTAAATCGACCAAATTGCCAAATCAATCCAAAGTCAAATTAATGTCAAACTAGTCAAATCAATGATCTTGTTTAGGATGTGTCCTTCCTGAAACCAGACCTTGAAATTTGTCTTATATACCTAGATGTATCCTTCCTAAGGTCAGACATTGTCATTTAGTCAAAACTTTGTCATTTGTCACTAAAATCAGTCAATCAACCCATCAAATCAAGTTAAAATCTTGTCACAAAAACAATCATTAGCAAACAATCTAAATGGTTGTTGACTTTATTGGTCTAGTTGTCTTATATTTTATTGATTTGTATTTAGTCGTATTACTAGCCACCTCAAGAATGTCCCATGAAGGATTTAGAGGAGTGATGATGTCTCATGGCTTTCTTTTCTTTGATTTTTGTCTATGATTTTTCTTAGGAAAAAGAATGGGGAAATTTTTCTCTTAGTATGAGTCAGGACATTCCTTGTCTATGACTATCTGTTTTTGGAAATGGCATGACATTGCACACCATTGGGGTATGTCATACTATGGTTTTTGTTGTCTGTTGCATTACTTTTACCGCCCAATGATGATTAAATGCAAAGCCTAGCATTTTTCAAGCAAAATATTGAAGTCTCTTCTCTTCATCTAACTCCACGCTAACATCCATTTCCTCGCTAACATTTATTTTTGTCAATCCTTCCATTCATGCCTATCGGATTTGCTTGCTTGAATAATTTTAAAAAAAATTGAATTATTTTTGGAAAATTTGTAACTTTTTTTGAGGGGGCATATTTTTGAACAAAATTTCTTTGACACAACATGATAAACTACATTATGTCAAAGAGGAGCAAAATGTAGACACTAAGAAATGTCCTAAGCTTGTGAATTCCATTTAGACCTAACCCTATTTCATACTACAACTTTCAATCTTGGCCATTGATTGACATGTCATATTGGCTTTTAATCTCAGCCCTTCATTCTAATTTGGCTTTCTATAAAAGAGACCTATCATTGTCATTTTCATTCCTACACAATCTACATCTCGAATGCGAGTACACTCTAGTCAACTCAATCTTCAATATTTTGCTATCATTGTCATTAGGCTATTGTTGCATACTCAAAATATGAGGGCAATCAAGTATTTATAGTAAAATGGAGAAGGGAAATAGAGGTGAAGCAATGATGGCATGAAGATATTGGTAACCTTGCTTTGCTATTTCATGTTTTTATGCTTATTTTTGATCTATTTCTTGATTAGGGTCTTAGGGTTTGAGTTTAAATGACTTATGGCCTTAACTTGGATTTTTACCCTAATTACACTTCTTAAGTCACTTTATGGACTTAAACAAGCCCCTAGGGCATGACACATAAAAATAAATGGTTATCTTCTACAACATGGTTTCATTTATAGCCCCTTAGATCCAAATATATATTAAGAAGAAAGACACAAAGATTGCCATTCTTATTTTGTATGTGGGCGATATTGTGATCATAGGGACCTTAGACAATCTCATTGCTGATGTAAAGAGTGATCTTAAAAAGTCCTTTGATATGATAGACTTCGGGCTACTTCACTACTATCTTGGCTTGGAGATATAGTGAAAGACACATCATATTTTCATCTCCCAAATGGAATATGCCAAGAAATTCTTGGGAAACTTTAGAATGATAGATAGTTAACCTATGTCCACTCTAATGGAGAAAGGTTTGCAACTATCTTGATTCTATGATTCACCTCAAGTAGATGTAGCTACCATTAGCTTGTTGGGAGTATCATTTACTTGAATTATTCCAAACTAATATTATGCTTTGTTGTCGGCTATCTTTCAAGATTTATGTATGAGCCTAAGCAATGTCATTCGGTTGTAGTTAAACATGTTTTGTGATATGTCTGAAGTACATTTGATTATGGTAAAAAATGAAAGAGGAAATCTATTTGTCGATTCAGACTATGTTGGATTTTTTGATGATAGGAAGTCAACTACAAGATATACTTTTCATCTTGGACCTAGACCTATTTCATGGATTAGTAAGGAGAAAATTGTCATTGATCTCTCACCCACTGAGGTTGAATATCATGCCACACAAGGAGTTGTGTGCAAAGCAACTTGGTTATGTTGTATTTTGGCTAACATGGACATAACTGAAGAAAAAACGCCTATCATTTTTTGTGATAATCAAGGGGTGTTGAAGCTTGTGAGGAATCAAGTTTTTCATGAATAAATGAAGAATATTGAGGTTGAATGCCATTACATTCATGAACAAGTCTTGTATCACCATTCAGCTCGAGTACTACCCGAGAGATTCTCAGATAGCTAATATACTCACCAAGTCTCTTGGCAAGGCAAAATTTGGTTTATTTCAAGGGTACATTTGTAAAAACAATGTAGTAAGGGGGGAATGTTAGCATAATATATTGTTTTATTATATTTTTAGTAGCAGGTAGGTTAACTATTTTTGTTACAATTAATTTTTTTTCCTTCAAACCATCTGCACTCTCTTTTGTATAAATGTATTTGCATGGTGATTGAATAAGCATCAAGTGATTTAGTTAATTAAAAGTACACTTGATGCAAGTTGATATGTCACCTACAATATTATAATCAAATATGTTATCTTATGCTAGATATACATTTGTAGCAAAGTACCATCACACCCCTAGAAATACAATAGATTTTCTACAACATGTATATGTTTTCTATTCTTTCAAATGGCAAAAAAATATTTTTAGGTACAATATTTGTCTTGTGTAGGTTATTTGAAAATAAAACCTCTATAGCAATCACTATTAAGGCTAACTCTTATTGCTTTCAATGTCACAAGTACTAGAAACACAACAATACGAGTGTTTATAAAATATGTTCCATAGTCATCTTGATTATGGTTTGGCACATCATGCCACATAAGTGGTCTATTATCAATACCTATAATTTCTCTGGATGTTAGTTTTTAGGTAAATACAAGATACGAATACAAGATACGAATACATATCAATACAAGATACGAATACAAGATACGAATACAAGAGCTGCTTCCTTTGTTAAGATCAATACAAGATACGAATACATATCACATTTTTTATGTGACGATGGATCTAGCAGACGGCATTTTAATCTACCCTCGGAATAAGAAAACAAAAGTTCCTTGCTTCGAAAATGTTAACCAGAGTTTGCTTCCTTTCGAGAGATCAATCTTACAGTGTTAGCACATATCACGTATACCAAGATGAGACATATCGCAGTGAGACTTCAAAACATTAGACTCTAAATTTTACCTATGCAGTAGGATGAAGAAAATGTTACTACATATAGTGAACAATGTAGTAACATTGTTCACAATATGTTGTAACATTTTACCTATACAGCCCCTACGATGCACCCATACATGCATCATGCCCAATGATGTTGCAATAGTTTGAAAGCTATATTGACGATTTTAGGACAGCTGTTGAACAACCGTTCAAGGCGAGATAACTGGTGCAGCTCCAGTTCAACGTCAGATAACTGCTGTAGCTCTGCATGCATTCTACATGCATTTTCATAACCGCCTTATGAAGCTAAGAGTATAGAAGCCATTCAAATCAGAACAGTTTTTAAACCATGTGAAATTCATACAAAACGTCTACCATCAACCAGAAAGAAACATTGGATGTGTTCTGTGATGTGCTTTTTAAATTTGTAGTTTTATAAGGTTAGGTTAATGTTGTAACAACAGATGGATAGCCAACGGTGTCGGATGGCCTATACGCTTGGGGATACTGCTTCCTCAGAGAGAATGGGGGCGGAAGTTACTGTAACTCACAGCAGGCTCCTTGCGCTTCTGGAAAGCAATATTATGGTCGAGGGCCCATCCAGCTATCATGGTAGGCCTTTCCATAATCTCATTCTAACAGACTAAACACATGGTGTTACTATATTGTTAATTCGAAATGCATATTGTGGGTATTGAGCAGGAACCATAATTATATACCGGCTGGGAAGGCAATAGGCTTCGATGGACTGAACGACCCAGATATTGTTGTTCGAGACCCCACAATCTCGTTTAAGAAATATAATTTTATTTATCTTCAAAAACCTAGTCATGAGAATAGGGAAGGAAACACTGTAATTTTGTAAAAGTAGGTGGAATAAATTGACAGTGGAACTACGAAGGAAGGAAAGATCCCCACTCTATCCATAATTACAACTCTATTCATATATGTATTGTCTTTGTATATTATCTTGTTATTCTACTATGCACCTGTTTTCTCCAAATACTTTTACTAAAGGGTTACAACTCATTTGTAATCGTATATATTCTCTTAATGAATAAATATGGGAAGTCCCTTAGTACATAAGTTCTATTTTTCTATTTCAGTAACATGGAAGGAGTTATAGGAAGATTCGCTCGACTAACTCCACAAGAAAGAGAAAAAAGGTATATTTTGATTTTCAAGTTTTTAAATTTGATAAAGCTATTAGGAAATTTGTATACTTTGAAATTATCAATTTCTATAATAGAAAAAGATACAAATTACTAATTTATATTTTTATTTGAACAGGAAGCTAGAAAGTCTTGAAGTAAGATACTCAATCACCATTCATTCTTGATTAGTTTTTTTAGTGTGCAATCTTTAGTAAACATGTTATTATGAATGATTATTATAGTTTTGAGATTTCTATTATGTTATCATATAAATTCCATGCAATGTAGCTTTTTATGGCAATTTCTTTTTCAGTTTGGATTAGAACTTCATTTGTGATACTAATAATGTTCAAACTATTGAATCTCAGGCACTTAAGAAAACATTTAAAAAGATGGACCATGATGTTGATATAGAAGATTTTTTTGGAGCAAGGTAATTATTAATTCATTAAAACTTCAACAATGTAGTCAGTCTCATAGTTATTTTGATTTTTCTTCTCATTTTTTAAACTACTACAAAACTAACATTCATTATTTGTTTTGTGTCCCTATTTTATCCAGCAACCAAACAACTGAGGTAACTTTTTCCCTTTTTATTCTTATTATATGCTTAATTGTGCAAATTATCATCCTTAATTTTTGGAATCATTATCATCTCATTTGATGTGTGTAAGATGTAACGAACATCATTAGACTTGCAATGATCTCTTGCCATCCTTGAGGAAGCAATTGTATGGTAAAATAGATATATGTCAATGATTTTTGTTAATACATATATCATATAGTTTTTAAAAATTATCAAAGGGTAATGAAGTTACAAACTCAGGTAACAACTTGCAATCTTGTGCTATTGGACCTTCCCTCACATTACAACAACAGGAAAATGATTATGGAGATCCTAAACCTTGCATGAGAGTTCCGGTCCTATAGTTGGTGCATCTGTTGTATTCTTGGGTCCATGTTCATGGGGTGATCAGTGAAAGCTAGAAGCACATACACAAACACATAGAAATGTACTTGAGCACATGACACAAAATAACACTATCTAAATGAACATACATGCTTGAAATGTATATTCTTATTACTCAATAACAAAATACCTAATGAAAGAAACTATAGGTGAAGTGTTTGATACAATGTATGAGTCTCCTAGATGGTCTTTATGGGGTTGTCTTCTTTCAAATTTGACTATGTTGAATAAAATGCATGGTGGTGTTGGTGTAAAATTTAAATACCATCTTGGAGGCATGTATCTACTCACAACCTCTTCACATTACAAACAAAAAAAATGCGGCACAAGATTATTTTATGACATGTGAGAGCACCAACTTGGTATATATTTTCATGGGAGTTTAGTTCAAGGTGTTCACTTTGGAGGATATCCATGTAATGTGTCTAAAAGGGGGTGTTTGCATTGGAGAATATCCTTGAAAGGTGTTCTTGGGGGTTTGTGCACCAGAAAGTGACAATCCCACTAACTCAACATAATTGCACGTACACCTATTACAATTTGTATGACACATGATTGTTCATTCAAATCAAAAAGAGCTATTTACAATCTTTACAATGAGACCCATTGTGAGCAAACATGTGATATATTTTCTTCCTATTCCACATCTAATGCTTTATCACCTAGAGCTCTTCTTGTTCATCATTATTTCACCAACACATGATGATTTTCCTTTGGTGATTCCAAACGCCCTTACCAATAAGTAAATGCCATATCGCAAATGATGGGCATAGTGCTAAATTAGGTACAAATATCCATGCACTATCCATGCTATATCCTGTGCATAAACTCTGCCTTTGCATGCTTAAAATTATGCAGAAATATGTGTGCAAGGTCTAGTGAAAACCCAACAAAAAATCCATGCCAAACCCATGGGAAATGATTTAAATGGATTGTTGTGGGTGTGTGTTTGTGTTATTGAACTGCAGCTATAGGAACTATTCATGTGACCAGTATAAGCCATTGTACCATCCTACAACATATATAACACTTCATTTCAATAAATCCACCCCATTTAACAATGCATCCTTTAAAAGCTACACTAGGATTTGTAGGGGACCTGGTTGAATTTGGAACTAAAAATAGCAGCATTTACTGCTAAATGTGGCTAAAATCAAGACTTTATGAATTCCTTTCTAAGCACCAAAATATTACTAAGATAGAAAGATTGAGTGTCAAATTGAAGATGGCCAAAAATTGAAGCTAACAACAGAAAACTCATTGAAATGTGTAGTTCACAAGATATATAGATTTAATTAACTAGTCCTTGAATGTTGAGAGGAGTATTCAAATCCTTACCTTTTTGAGTTCTTTCATTTCTCATTCCAGTGGCCATTACATTGCGACTTTTCATTCACTTCTTTTTTCCCCATTTATTAAGATCTTATAAGTGTTGAATTTTGTGTCAAAAAGACCAAAGGTAGGATGAGTCTTCCATTCTCTTTAATTAACTAGTGAAAATTGAGCCCTTTCTTTCTTATAATGCTAATGGGTTTTCCTTACCATGTTTTCAAAAGTGGCATCTTTTGTTCTCATTAGGACACCGATATGTATACATACTCTTTCATTTAACCTTTTTGTATGTTTTCTCTTGTTTATTTCTTTTTCTTCTCTTCTCATATTAAATTTTGAAAACTCGGACTCGGCACGAACTCAGCTGCCCAAAATAGGACTCGGACTCAGGACTCAACATGGACTCGGCAAAAAACTCGGCTAGGACTCGACAAAGAAGAAAACCATAGTTTTACAAAAAAACAAAAATAAATTAATGTAGTTAGAGAACATAAGAGCCCAATTTGATTATCAATTTCTCATAATTCAAATATTACACATGTTATATGATCTTCAAACACTCAATATTTGAAATTTCATCATTCATGCTCATAGTTTTAAATTTTCAAATGAAAAAAACAAACAAAAAACAAGTTTTAAACATTCATATTCATTGTTTCTAGGTGATGCCAAGAGTCCTAAGTTGGGACTCGGGAGTCTGACTCTAGGACTCGCATGAGTCACTTGCCAAGACTTGAGAGTCTTAGCTTGGACTCTCCAGGACTTGGCTCGGGAGTCCTTGGCGAGCCCTAGGACTCGCAAGTCCCAAGAGTCTTTTCTAGGACTCGTAGAGTCCTCAAACTATGCTTCATATAGATTAGAAGTTTTGTGTTTACATCAAAGTGTATGTTTCCTTACCTCTTCTCCATGTATGATGCCATGTGACATAACTATTTGTGATTTCATTGCTTCAATGCTATTGGAAAAATCAAAGAGCATCTATATTTGCATAGTAAAAAAACAAATAATGATTATTTATTGAGTTAATTTTCAATGTATCACATGGCTTTTAAAAAGTATTTCCAACATAACTTCCCAAACTACCACTCTACATGAATGCAATTGACTATTTTAATAACAATAATAAACTACAAGTCACTAAGATGACTTTATAGTTTATACAATATGAAAAACTTAATATTCTAACATTTTTTTTCAAAACTTAATCCATTATTGTTCATGTTGCATTAGATTTGTAATTTGAACTTGTTGTCACGAAGGATTGTGCCCTTAGTGTTAAGCTTTCAAGCTCAACAATCTTGTGCAACATGGGAACATCCTTAGGCCTATGGGTTGCCTAAGACGAGGATGAACCTCCAGATTATGGGCTGGTTCCCTTTGAGAAAACTCCTAAAACTACTACTGGTTTGTTTTGAAAAGGGATAGAAAGCCTTGGAAATGAAATTTTACTACTAACTAGGAGGTGATGCACCAATTTTTAAACTCTACTTAGCTGTTCTAAACTCACAATCAAGTTCAAAACAAAAGGGTTTGTTTGTTCACTATCATGAAACACATAAGTGTTTTACGAGAATGCTTGTATTCAATCTATGAGAGAAGGAAAACTAGTTTCACAACCTCAGCTACTTGAACATTTTAACACAACTCATAACCTATATTAACATGAATTCTTTTGTTTCCACAATGCATAAATGAGACAGATTTAAAGGTTTTGAAAGGAGAACACAATAAAATCATCAAATTATTCATTTGTTGTGCTCAAAACAGAAGATTTTTTAAGAAAGAACTGCTGCCTTTTATTGAATTTGAAGGAATTTTTTGCTGTTTACAACTGAAAGCTTCTAAATACTGAAATTACTTTGAAATATCTGAGTTACAATGCCTTTTACTTGCTGTGTATGTAAGCAGAAAAGAAAGAACTGACTATAGAAAAGAAGAATAGAAGAAGATGTAGGAAAGGGAGCTTTCTTGTGACTGAAGGAGAAGACTGAAGATGAACTGATTGTCTTCCTTCCTTGAAATCTCCTCCAATTGGCATGATGAATCATCTTTGGTCGTGCACAAGAGAAAAGCCTTAAAAAAAATGTTTAGAACTGCTCCAAACAGGCTGTTTGTAGGCTGAAATGTTGTCTCAATTGGTGCTGCACCCATGTGGGGTCCTGAACTGAACTGGAACTGCTGTATCTGCCTCGAATTTCCTTTCTTTTAGGCCCCTAACTGGCTGTTAAGCCACTTTACATGATATGTCTCTTTTGGTGGGCGTATAAGGCCAAAAAGCCTTAATTTAAGCGCTCTAAATTGATCTTTTTTGCATGATTTTAGGCTTTAACTCCACCTAACTTCAACCTCATCCATTAGGGCTTCTAAAACTGGCCTAAACTGCCTCTTACCACTTAATGACTGAGCATCGACAGGTCATAACTGCTGATCATCTCATCTCTCTGCCATGACTGCTCTTTATTCCTCATAGGTCTGTAACCTTGATTTTGCTGCCCTCTTTAACTGAGAATGATGACCTCTAGATTCTTAAGGTCTTCCCTTGCTTCTAATCAAAATTCTTCATGTTATAAAGACATCACAGTCCATAGGCATTAGATGACAGGCCTCATTCACCATGATTCATCCTTTATCAATATTGACTGTCCTCTTTATTATAACCTTGCCCTTTTATCTTTAACTGACCCTGGCTCCTTGATCAATACTAATGGCTGTCCTTAATGCTTTGGCACTATCTTCTGTATTACATAATCACCAATCTGCCCTTTTGACATTTTCTCACTGTCCCTTCATGCCTATGGCTGCCCTTTGAAAGGTGATTGTTATGCTTTTTCCAGAGTGACTGTCCCTTCTTTATTGTGGTGGTTATTCACTGTCAACACCTTTAAGACTGTGAGTGCTTCCTTTGCTATAAGGACTTATCATTAACCCTCTTTCCTAATGCCATGAGATCACATCTTGAAGCATTCTTCCCTCTAGGTGATATGACTGTCTTCCATTGAAAGATTGCTCAGTTTTAAAACTAAGTTACCGGATTCGCTACTAAAGGCCCCGGGTTCGATCCGGGTCCGGAATTCGGGTCCGGTTTGAAAGAAATTCGGCTTGGGTCCGTATTTTGGACTGTGGGTTCGGCCAGGGTCCGGACAAGGTTCGAAAATTTCGAACCCGGGTTCAATTCCGCGCTTGGGCGCGTTTTTCCAAAAAAAATTTCATTTTTTAAAGACATTTTTGACTCGTTTTTGACTTTTAGGGACTTTTTTATTATTTCTAACCCTAATACTTGCCTCAAAAACATGAAATAGGTAAAGTGAAACTCATTTACCAATTTGTGAATGAGAAAAAAGGATGTGCTATTCCTAAGCACTTGCAAGTGTCTATTCGTTGCTAAGAAGATCGTAGAGCAAGATTTCTTCAAAAAAGGTAGGTTTTTTGAAGTTTTTTGATTATTTTTTTACTTTTTTTTTCACAAGTGAACTTCAACTCTTTTGTTTTTCTTTTTAATTATTGTTTTGTTTTACTTTTCATTCTTCTAAATGTCTATAACACATGTTCAATTTTTTCATTTTTTTGAAAATTAATTAAGTCTTTTAGTTTCAAATTCAATGAATCAATACCAAAATTTCAATATGTTGTGCCTTAGGTATTCACTATTCCGTATTACAATGGCAACCGGTACCTCCTCAGGCTCAATCCAATCTCGTTTCAAAATAAACCCAGCCTCTCCCCTTTGGAAATATGTAGAAATGGTTCAGCAACTTCCAAGTGGTGGAGGATATATTTGGATTTGTAGTCATTGCAATGTTCAATATTCGAGCTCATACAGTCGAGTAAAAGGGCACTTGTGTGGGATCCCTGAAACAGGCATCAAAAATTGTCCAGGTGAAGACAACGCAGGCATTCTAGAACATATAGTGTTGAAATATATTGCTGAGCAAGAAAAGGCAGACCAAAAAACAACCAATGGTAAAACAAGCCATCCTTTGAAGAAAGGATCTCGATCCATGAAACCCCCTACACCACCACCTTATTTTCCACCTACAGAAAGCCATCCATTTATGGACATCCCTCAAGAGCAAACCATGCCCTCTTCAAATAAAAGATCTAAGGGACCGCTGGAAGCTTCATTTCAGAATGAGGCAAGAGAGATTGCTGATCAAGACATAGCAAGATGTGTCTATGCCAATGGATTGGCATTCAATGTTGTTCGTTCACCATATTGGCAAAAAATGGTGAAATCTATTAATGAGGCTCCAAAGGGGTATAAGGGCCCAGGTTTTGAGAAGGTGCGTTGCACCTTATTGGAGAAAGAGGTGAAACATGTAGCAGACTCTTTGAAGCCCATAAGGGATTCGTGGATCGAAACAGGGGTGACCATAGTTTCTGATGGATGGAAAGATGCAAGAAATCGCCCATTGATCAATGTTATTGTTGTGTCCCCTAAAGGGGCAATGTTTTTGAGAGCAGTGGATTGTGAAGGACAGATGAAAGATGGTCCATTTATTGCTAACATCCTTTGCCAAGCTATTGAAGAAGTGGGCCATCAAAATGTTGTGCAAGTTGTAACCGACAATGCCAAAAATTGAAGGGCTGCTGGGTTATTGGTTGAGGAGAAGTATCCACACATTTTTTGGACACCTTGTGCTGTCCACTCCCTCAATCTAATACTACAAAAAATTGGATCCAAAATTGAATGGATCAACAAGTGTATGCCGAGGGCGAAGACATCCAAATGTTTGTCACCAACCACCATATGACGCAAGGAATATTTAGACAATTCTCTAAATTGGAGTTGTTGAAGGTAAGTTAATTCTCAATATTTTTAAATTTTTGAATTTTCTTTTAATTTTAATTTTTAAATTTTGATTTTGTATATTTAAATTATATTTTAATTTTAATTTTGATTTTCAAACAGGTTGCCGAGACCCGTTTTGCCTCCAACACAATTGTGTTGAGACAACTTATAAAGGTTCGTGAGGCACTATGTGCCATGGTAATCAGCCCTAATTGGGTTGTATGGAGGCAATCTAGCAATGAAAGGGCAAATAGGATCAAGCAAAGGATCCTAGATGATGGTTGGTGGGATCGTGTTGAGTATCTCGTCAGTTTCACCGAGCCCATACTGAGCATGATCCGTTACACTGACTTGGATAGACCTTGTTTGGGTGAAGTATATGATGGTATCGACTCAATGATTGAGAAGATGAGATCCATCATCAATGCAAAAGAGGAAGATCCTGAAGAAAAATTCTTCAAAGAGCTACAGGAAATCATGGTTGATAGATGGAACAAAATGACCACTCCCTTGCATCTTCTCGCTTTTGCATTGAGTCCCAAATATTATAGCCCTGAGATACTTTCTACTTCATCAAGAGTTGCTCCATATAGGGATGGTGAAGTGGCCCAAGGGTACAAGGCAGCAATTCGTAGAATCTTCAGTGATCGTGACCAACGTGATCGAGTGAGGGCTGAGTTTATGGCTTTTGCATGCTCTGGGAGTGTTGATCAGAATATGGATGCTCTTCGAGACAAGTGTAGGGTGGCTGCTCATAGTTGGTGGTACTTCCATGGGCAAGAATACATGCACCTCCAACCTATTGCAATAAAAGTTTTATCCCAAGTAAGTTTTATAATTTATATTTGTAATTTTAATTTTAATTAATAATTTTGTTTAGTTAATTTTTGTAACTCTTAACTATTTATTAATTTAATTTGGTCTTAATAGGTTGCTAGTTCATCCTCTTCTGAGAGGAATTGGAGCACATACTCCTTCATCCACTCAATAAAACGCAATAGGCTACATTCAAAAAAGGCTGAGGACTTGGTGTATGTGCATTCAAACTTGCGCCTCCTTACACACAAACATAGTTCCTACAAAGAAGGAGACACAAGGAGGTGGGATATTGAGCCAGAGCAGCTTGACTTGGATGCTTCCACAAGTCACTTAGCTGCACTTGATATTGATGATGACTATCAGCCTGAAGCAACTACTGAGCATGAGAGTGCTAGTGTCAGTGCTAGTGGCAGTGCTTGTGCGAGTGCCACTAATGCTCTTTGTGGTTCTACACAAAATGTAGCATCTAATGTTGCTAATGATGCTGCTTTTTTTGATGACCCGTATGATTCAGATTGACATTGTAAACACTTGGCATTTTTATGTTTGAAGTTTGAACTTTAATTTATAATTCTATATCATGACATTTGACTTTTGAGTATAAAGTGGTGGTGTATTTTTACTATGTTATTTGACTATTAATATGGTGGTGTATTCTGAACTTAAATACTGCTGCAAATATGTATATATTTCTGATTTTTATATGTTTTTGTATTACCGAACCCAAAACGAACCCAAACCCAAAAAAAAAATTTCCCGATCCGGCGAACCGGGTTCTCGAACCCGAACCTGAACCCAAAACCGAACCGGTAACTTAGTTTTAAAAGACATAAATTCATACCCTTGCTAATTCCTTGGACTGTCTTCTCACTGTCATATCACTTTTTTTGCAAAATTTGCCCTTAAATTTGATGCTCAAGACTGTCCTTTACATTGCACAGTCATCTATTCGCTGTTATTTCATTCTTGTGACTGTCATCTCTTTTTATTAGGCACCTTGATCATAAAAAACCTTCTAGAAAAGAATAAAGATCTGCCCTATCTCATTTGAAATGGTGACCACTCACAACCTGACACATTCAGTGATTTCAAATGCTGTCTTCTCACAGTCTAAAGGACTGTCAAGGTTAAAAGAACTTCATGAGTTTCAAATACCTTTGCCATGTTTGTAACCTTGTATTGACTGTTTCTTCCATCATACAGTATTGAAGACTTCAAAATGCCAAGCTTTTCAATCACAACTTGATACTTCTATCTGTAGGTGTATAGGATCTCCTTACTGTTATGAATCCTCTCACTGTCACTTGAAACTCAAACCACAGTGAAAGTCAATGTGACTTTTGATATATGATGACATAGCTGCTAACCCTGGAACCATTACCTGATTCATTGCTTATGCTTAATAACAGTGACCTTGCTAAAACTTTCTCACTTGCTTCCCATGTCAACTGCCTAACCTTTTATGTAACTGTCCTTCAGTCTCGAGACACTGCTGTTGCATTTCCTTTACCTCCTCCTCTGTGGTACGCAATATGCACGGTTGTCCTTGATACTTGACTGTACCTGCACATTTAACCTTTGAAAACCTGGACTGCCTTTGCATTAATGTTAATGGACTTGCCGCTATAGGTACTGTCACTGTTTCATGCATGTTATTTTGCACTTGACTATTAAGCAAGATTCTGCATTTAAAGGCTCAAACTGACCCCTCAGATAACTGTCCTCTCTTACTTGAAAAAGTAACTGTCCATTTGTCCATTTAAACCTTGTGATTGACTGCTGCAAAAGCTTTCAACAGATTTGTCATTGACTTTTAACCATGTTCACCATCATTCCTTAGCATATCCATCTCTATTGTGGACTGTCCTTTGTGGAAAACTATACTCTGCCATGTTTGCATTGTTGACTTCTTAATGACTGCCCCCTTTTGACATGATAGTCCCCTTAGCGTGACTGTCCCTTGACTGTCATAGAAACTTTATTTCGAGGTTTTGATTGTCATTTAGTTGTTTAGGGCTGTGATTATAAAACATTGGAGACCACTGTGTTGTCACACTCTTTGTTCTGACCTCATGCATTTTTCAATCCAAACTGTGCTAAGTACATTGCCTGCTCTAGAGGCCAATCCCCAACTAAATGGATTAGAAACTCATCGGTACAGATGTATTCTGCTATCTCTAAGCATGTTTTGAGACCATTCAGCAAATTTCTTGATATAAGGTAGCTAATCCTACCAAATAGCTCCACACCTCTTGCATATAGTCCCCTTCGATGAGAACTCTAACCACCATCTTCTTACTTAACACCAACATCAATTGTTTCCTTTTTGTTTAGAAGAAATTCTCTGTTCACTATGGAGCATTGTACAGTCACCAAGATTCTCCCCAAAATCACTGTACAGTTGTGAGCCACCATCAAGTAGGTCACTGCCTTGAAAACTTTACTGTCCTCTTTCCATTCATGAGACTATTTGATTGACCGTTTCTTAAAAAAACACTGTCAATATTCACGATACAAACCACTGCCTTCATGCTCTGCCTTTATGATGATATTGTTGTCTCCATATCACTGATGATTGACTGCTTTTTAATGTGACTGCCCTAACACACACTACTAATTTCATGGTTATTGCCAAAGGCCTTTTAAACAGGAAGTTGCTCTCTGAGTGAATGGTGACTACCTTATGAACTCCTTTTTGAATCCTCCTACACTTGTCTTGTTCTGAAAACTGCCCTTAATTGCTCAATCTAATGGTACCTTGTTTTGACATCTAAGGCCGTCCTCATGTTTACATACATTGTGACTATCCTTAAGACTGCCTTATGGATGTTTGATGTTTACTGTCATGAGCTGAACTGCAATCCATAGTATGTCCTTTGAAACCTTGAATGCTACCTTTGGTCAATTGTCACAGGCCTGCTGTTGTCTTTAGTATGGTGGCTTTCACTGTGTCTTCTATTTTGTATATACACTGATGGCTTGAGGTTTCACTTGTTTATATAGTCCTTTTTAATGAATGATGACTGATTGTTATTGACCATACAGTCCATAAAAGTCACTGCCTTTAAAAATATTCACTTGGCAACTGTCCCAACAACCCCTCTCATTCCTAATCGGACTATGCTCTATTGATTCCTTAGGCCCTTCTTTATTGCCTTGCATTTTGAAAGCTCGAGAGTGCCTCCATGTGCTAGCTTTACAATGTACATCTGCCTCTTTGACAATGAAATCCCTTTGCCCTTTTGAAGGGACTGTCTTCATGTTACTTACTATTGTCTCCAGCCCTTCCATTTTTTCAATCCTTGACAAGATGTTCATGGAAAATAAACCCTACGTGCTTATCCATGCATCATTCTTATAAGACATGGAGACTTAAGATGCAGCCACTGTTTCTTAACAAGCATGCCTTAATATATACTCAAATAAAATCTAACCCGTGGCTTGTAATGGAGATCTCAAAAAGAGGTACAACTTCCATAATCAAACAAAAGAGGTGAAGAAACCCTCTCTATCACTCAACACTCAGAAATGAAGCAAAAACAACCTCTGAAAAATCAGATTCATGAAGAATGGAGTGATGAAACATAGCAAACCTCATTCTACAGCGAGGCACTGATCATGGCAGCCATTAAGGAGTAGTGTATGCAGAACTGGGGCTTCCTCCTTGAAAAGTTGCAGTTTCCTTCCTGAACTTGAGCTTTCTCCTTTGCCTTGATTGCTGCTCCCACGACCTGAAATCACGCCCAGGAACTTATTACTTCTCATTACTGGCTCTTGCTATCTTGGGAACTGCTGTGTGGATAGTGTTCAAGTCGATTGAAACCCTAGTTGCTCAACCTCCATTGTGAAACTAGACTTTACCTCATTTGTCTCCTCCTTTCCTTGTACGTGAAACCTTTGCCCTTTTGCTTTTCACACTTTTTGGCGCTCAAACAAAGAGTTTTAATCTTCATTTACCCTCATTGTCATTCTCATACAATTCCATGTTTCTGTGTCTTTGGCATGAACATAAAGGGAAACAAAAGAGATTTATTGAAAGCTTTATTAAACCCCTTCAAATTTAACTCCTTTACCTTTTGTTTTTCACTCTTTTGGTAAAACTTTAAGAAGGCTTTTAATAAAATCTCTTCCCTTTAAAATGAACAAAAGACAACACTTTTCCTTTTTTTTCTTCATTTTAAAACAAAGGAAAAGGGAAATGTTTAAATAGTCTAAGTAATCATATCAATTTGGTGAAAAAAATGATCAGATTTCTCCAAGCTACAGCTGGTTTGTCTCTTGCAACTATTTACTGTTGATTTATGCTGATGTTTACTCTGTGACTCCTTTCATGATTTTTTTTTGAAAGAGCCTTTTGTACTCTAATTTTTTACTATTAATTTATGCTTTTTTTCAAAAAAAAAAGAAAGAAAAGTTGGCCAAAAAAAAGGACTACAGAACTATCATTATTTTGTTAGACATAATGGTAAGACCATCTCCAATTACATGTAAGATAGGTTTAGCCAGTGATATTGGTCCATATCCAACTAGTGACCTTAAATTTCTCATTCAACTTTCACATGTGAACTCTTCTCCAAAGCACATAGCACAAGCTTTTGCCTTCAAAAAATTTATACTAAACCTCTGCCAATGAATGTCATTGTTTGAGTTAAGCTTACTCTCTATACAATTTTGTGGCATCAACACTCCATTAGTTGGTCCAAAGTATCATCCAACTCAAAACTGGATATATTTATCTGTTAGTTATCTTCACCATTTAACAAGCTTTTGGAATTTGACAAGGCTGAATTTTCGCTACTACATTCATTGGAAATCTCTTAGAGTAATTTTTATCCATCTTGTTTTATTGTTGAAATATCATGTCTCAAATCTTCAATTACTTTAGCTTGTCACAACTGCATTCCTCCAAACAGCACTGAACGTTTTGACCGCCTGGTTGTATTGCTTGCAATCATTTTGAAATCCAAGTTAACACTTACACTTATAGTTTCCAATTGATAAATCCTATCCCATAAAATTCTTCTCGGTTCAACTCAGCGCTGCTTTACCATGTATATCTGCAATCAAGGTGGGCACGAGGCTGGCTTACCCAATCTTCCTCAATATTTTCTCTGGATTTAGGTTCACTCCTAAACAACTACCGAGAATTATCTTTCGTCACTGCTGACCTTCACATGCATGCTGATTTCTAAGACCTTATCATAACTTAGCGTTTCAATGAGAAGACTGCTCACATATCAACCATTGGATTATCATTTGCATGCCACCCATCATTGGTTTGCCATCTTCAGTTTCACCATTATGCCTGGTCCACTAAAAATGGTGCTAATTTTGACATGCATGCGACTAGTATTTTTCAAGCTCACCATCGCTTTCAATTTCAACATATTTATCAACAATTCATCTTTGCATCCTCAGTGAATCTTTGTAAACAACCCTCTTCTTAAAACTATATAAAAGGGGTTTTGTGTTTTCATTTTATACTCAATACAAATATTTTTCTTTATTAAAGAAAACACCTTCAAAAAGAGTATGTAGAACTCTAATATTGCGGATCAGCATTTTTAATCATCTTTTGGACTTGGTTATCAATAGTATAGAAGCCAAAAAGGAATAAAATGTGAGTAACCACATTTAATCTTGCTTGGGCCGTGCTGAGTCAAGCTGGCATGGCTTTGACCCAGTCAAACCCAAGTTTTTTTTTGAAAAAAATAGGTTATTGAATAGCCTGTGTTTTTTTCATGTTTTTCTCCCTTTTTTAACATTTAAAAAAAACTATTGTTTTTACTTTTAGGGTTCAGGATTTAAGGTTAATTTTTTTTTTTTTTCACATTTTTGAATGTGTAATTGAATTCCATTTACACTTTCAGTTTTCTGTGTTAATTTAATGTTATTATGATCAATATCCTTCTCCATTCACTGACCCTTTTTCTTTGGCCCATTAATCACATCACATAGAATATCTAGCTCAATTACCTTTGCCCATTCCTTTGAAATGTCTTGCTTTGCTTCCTTGAGGTACTCCCTCTTCATAGCTGGTTCAAGATAATCAGCCTTCTTTGCTTGACTTCATGTTTGAACCATTGATAGAGTCCTCTATATAGTTGGTGGCTTGTGGTTTGGATACTCATCATCTTTGTGTTTGCTTGGAGAACATCACCAGCACAACTCTTTAGCATTCTCCTATGCTTCTTTCTCAAGGAAACCTCGATTGCAATAACCCCATCTCCCACACTTGAAGTACTTCACTATTGGTCATCCACTTGAATTGCACTTCAGTGGTATTTGATTTGGAATTTTTCTCCAGTTTTGTCTTTAGCACTCTGTCTATGTACTTGAATTCCTTCTCTGCTTGACTCATTTTGCATAACAATCACACTCGTTTTATGATCATATATTTAGCATAGTTGACAGTAATTCCATCTCTACCTGCTTATGTTTACTGGTTTATCCTAACTTGGGGATATAGAAAATCATAGCTTTGTCTTATCCTTAACTTTTTTTGTTTTGAATGCCTTTTTCATTTTCTTTGTCGTGATTTGCATTACCAATGTTTCTTCATCAATGATGGATGTTTGTGCAATATAATTGAGACTCAGACTTGGTTCAGGTTTGCTTGGCACATTTTAGGCTTGAACTTGGATTTGGTAAAAAATCTCAGTAAAAAATCACGTGAATTGGCAGCAAATTGAAAAACTGTAAATTTTGAATAGAAATACTTTAAATAATTAAACTTTGAAAAAGTAGCTATTAAAGACAAAAGAATCTGAGCATAACAAGTTTTTGTTTTAGGATTTGAGATTTTCAGTAACATCCTTAGCAACAAAATAACAAGATGAAACCCCATGATATGAAAACTTTCAGAAAGCCTAGATAATAACATTTTGTCTCTCTTGCTACATTGCATAAATGCTAAAACCCAATCTATCTGCACACCATCAAATTCTCCACAGCTTTCAATGTGCGAGTTTAAAATTTGAAAGATGTACTCAACTATATGAAGAGTTGAACTCAGTTGAGTTTGACAGGCAAAAGAAATTTGATTTCAGCCGTTTCAAGTGATGGGAAGATATTTAAAATGTGTTCATAGAAGAAATTTGAGATTCTGTATGATGATAGTAAAGTGATGAACTAAACTTATGATTTGAAGAGTTGAACTCAGTTGAGTTTGATAAACATAGCTGGGATATTATGGAAAATGAGTACTTTAAGCAACAGGATTCCAATGAGGCAGACTCTAATATGATCAATGATGATACTTTTAGGTTTTTTCAAGAGGATTCTGAGAGAAGTGGTAGATATGAAGCCGAGATTCAAGTAGTCGTGGATAGTCTGATTGGGGATGTTTTTGATGTGAGGTATTTCTCATAACTCCTTTTCTATTCCTGAGGATCATACCTTTGATGGAGTTTGTAATGTGATCCACTTCACATTTTCAGTATGATTTCTGAGGTGAATAGTATCCTTTCATTCTTGATCAAAGACAGAGCACAAGAATGGCCAAGTCTTCTGATTCTATAGCAGAGGGACCTACATTGCAGACCTTAAGGGACTTGTTGGAGATGCTATTGTAGTTCTCCTTTTGTTGTCCATACTCTTTGTTAGGTTGTTGTTTGAGCTATGATATGAACTTCGGCTTGGTTTTAGATGAGTGTTCATTAGAGAAAAAGATGTACTCAAATCTAAAAGATCAAAACTAATTAAATTTTTTACTTTTTAAATTTCTTGATTGCAAATACATTTGATTATTGCATCATGTATCTCATAGGAATTGTTTGCCCCTCCACGATAGTTTAGAAAATATATTGCTCTAATGAAAAGTCATCTAAAACTAAGCCAAAGTTCACATCATAGCTCAAACAACAACCTAACAAAGAGTATGGACAACAAAAAGAGAAGTACAATAGCAGCTCCAACAAGTCCCTTAAGGTCTACAATGTCAGGTCCCTCTGCTACAGAACCAGAAGACTTAACAAAGAGTATGGACAACAAAAAGAGAACTACAATAGCAGCTCCAACAAGTCCCTTAAGGTCTACAATGTCAAGTCCCTCTGCTACAGAACCAGAAGACTTGGCCATTCTTGTGCTCCGTCTCTGATCAAGAATCAAAGGATACTATTCACCTCAGAAATCATACTGGAAATGTGATTGTGGATCATGTTACAAATTCCGTCAAGGGTATGATCCTCAAGAGTAGAAAAGGACATAGAAGCATAAATCTGCAAAAACTCCCGATTAATCGTGATTTTAAAAAAATCTGCAGGCTGGACGATTTTTCCCTGATTTTTCTTGTTTCAAACTGCAAAATCGCCAAAAAAAATGCGTTTAAAACCTGCAAAAAAATGCGAATAAAATCACACTGATTTTTGTGCGAAAAAAGACCATGAGACCATAGCTTGTTTCTTACTATTATGCTTTGATAGATTTTTTCCAAGCATCCATAGCTTGTTCGAAAGCACCTGTTTTAGGCTTTTAGCCATAGCAGCAAGGCAGCAAACTGTTTGATAAAATGCTTTGGTAGACATGTATGAAAAATATGTTAGCATAGACAACACAGTGAACTGTTTGAAAAAATGCCTCAAAGAAATGTGGTCTCATGGTGAATGGCATTCCATTCACCATGAGACCACATTTCTTTGAGGCATTTTTTCAAACAGTTCACTGCCTTGTCTATGCTATTGCTTACTATTATGCTTTGCTAGATTTTTTCCAAGCATCCATAGTTTGTTCGGATGCATCTGTTTTAGGCTTTTAGCCATAGCAGCAAGGCAGTGAACTGTTTTTGGTAGACACGTATAAAAAATGTGGTAGCATAGACAAGGCAAAGAACTGTTTGAGAAAATGCCTCAAAGAAATGTGGTCTCGGGTGATGAAATGCCATGACAAGAAAATTGCTAACAACATAGTTTGAGATGGAATCACCGAGGGAATTTTTGAAATTTCTCCCTCTCCTCTTCACAGCCATGAACTATTTGTTGTATGGATCCATGGTTCTTATAGTGTTGGTTATCCTTCTGTATTAGCAAGTTCATCTTTTGTGGGAATGCCATCTATGCTAATTTGTTTGCTATTGGCATTTCATCTACTTTTCATCTATCTCCTATAGGAAAATTGTGAATTGGTGAGCCATTTGTTATTGTTGGGTTGTCTAACTGATTCATCTACTGCACGTTTACCATTATTTTATGGAGTCTCACCTATTTTAGACTTTATAAAGAGAACTTATACAAACATTTACAGTGGAGGATCTTCCCCTATTGTTGGTTCTTCTCCACACAAACATCTTTCTAGTGTTTCCTCTACTCTCCCTTTGATTGGGAGTTATGTTATTCAATGTTCTTTGTTCCACCCTATGGTATTTTTGAGGGGATATTAACAAACATTAGGAATATTTCTCTTAAAAGGGTTTGATCTACAAATCTGCCTGATTTTGGCATTAAATCAGTGATTTTTATCAGTACTGGACTTTTTTCAGTATATGAGACCTATTACAAAAGAAAAAAACACATTATGATTTATCATGTTGAGAATATAATTTGCTATGGATTGTCATGGCATTCCATCACCATGAGACCACATTTCTTTGAGGCATTTTTCCAAACAGTTCACTGCCTTGTCTATGCTATTGATTACTATTATACTATGATAGATTTTTTCCAAGCATCCATAGCTTATTTGAAAGCACCTGTTTTAGGCTTTTAGCCATAACAGCAAGGCAGTGAACTTTTTGATAAAATGTTTTGGTAGACATGTATGAAAACTGTGGTAGCATAGACAAGGCAGTGAACTTTTGAAAAAATGCCTCAAAGAAATGTGGTCTCATGGAATGCCATGACAAGCAATTGCAATTGACAGCTGCTCCTAGTTATTAGTTATGCAATGTGAAGTAATTGCATAACTGCTTAGTTTGACTTTGTAAAATACTATATTGTAGTTGAAATTTTGTCATCTATCAGCATCTAGTTATTAGTTATGCAACGTGAAGTAATGCTTTGAATTTGAAAGATGTGCAATGCAATGTAATCAGCGATGTGAATATAAACTATGAAAATCTATTTTCTACAATTCATTAGTTAAACTCTTTATTTTATTTGCTCTCTATATCTCTATGCTATGGAAATGCCTTTCAATTTCAAAAAAATAGTTTTTATCTCTTGTTCTACATTTTTTTACAATTTTTTTAAATCCGATTTTTTTCCATTTAAAAAAAAATCCTTATACTTTTGATTTTCCGATTTTTTCCCCAAAGATTTTTGCTACTATGGAAAAGGAGTTATGAGAAATATATCACATCAGAAACATCCCCAGTCAAACTATCCACAAGTACATGAATCTCATCTTCATTTCTACCACTTCTCTCAGAATCCTCTTGAAGAATATTAACAGTATCGTCATTGACCACATTAGAGTCTGCCTTATTAATCCTGCTGCTCAAAGTACTCATTTTCCATAATATCCAACTCAACTGAGTTCAACACTATAAATCATAAGTCTGGTTCATCACTTTACTATCATCATATAGCATCTCAAATTTCTTCTATGAAAAAATTTCAAATATCTTCCTATCACTTGAAACAACCGATATCAAACTCCTTTTTCCTATCAAACTCAATTGAGTTCAACTCTTCAAATGATAAGTCTTGTTCATCACTTTAGTATCATCATACAACATCACAAATTCCTTTTATGAGCATAGTTCAAATATCTTCCCATCGCTTAAAATGGCCAATATCAAATTCCTTTTGCCAATAATTAGAAAATTCCTTGATGTATAAAAAATATGATCTTATCAAACTCATTTTGCCAATCATTAGAAAATTCCTTGATGTAGAGAAAAATTATCTTTAATAAAAAATTGTTAATCTCCATGCCCCTTTATCACTCAAACTGTTTGGCAAACATTGCAGCTTCACATTGAGTCTTCATAACCAGTATCCCTAATACAAAGAAGCTTGTGTTTGTCCATTATTACCGATGTCTAAAGAACTAGGTCCTCATTCTGCAAACCTCTTCATCTTTTTGTCCCTTTCGACAATGTGGTTGATCCTCCATGTTGCATATAATAGAGGGAATAGCATTCTACTCACAGGTTATGATACTTGGGATTTAGCATAGTTGTTCATTAAGATATTTCAATTAGCTTCCTCATGTGATTTAGATATCTCCTCTCCAATAGTCTCTCACAACTTTATTTGTGACTCTAATAGTGTTAATCACAATGCATCTATGGATCATGAGTCAAATGGAGATTCACCAATATAAACCATTTTGATTTATCTTTAATATTTGACAATCGATATTGAATTATCAATTATTAGCTGCCTTAAGCATTGAATTTTGTACATTTTGTGCAAATAATGTACATTTCTATATTACAGAGACACGTGTATACATATGCATATATCCATTTTTTTAGATAAAATGGTCTGGGTTTCTAATGCAGCTCCACCCTTTAAAAAAAACATACAGAAAATCTACATTAGCCAAAGGCTACAGATGCACACCACAAAACAAAAACACACACATAATGAACATCATGCATTTTTTTGATTAAAGGTAAAAGGGATTTTGAAAGGGCTTGGGCCCTTTTACCAACAAACAAAGCAAAAAAACCAATGAAATGTTAGCAAGACAATAACAAAATTTCCCATAGGGAAATGGGCCTAAGTAGGAGAAAAAAACCACACTTTGAAACAAAACTAAATAGGAACCCAAGACATAACAGTTCGTTGAGGGACACCACACCCTCCCATTCTCCCTGAAGAAAATCAAGATGCTTTTCAACAAAATCAATGTGCTTCTCCTCAACAATCCTCCTATCCTCACACATTTGACCTCTGGCGGGTGTTGGGGTTGGCCTTCTTTGAAGAGGAGTTGGATCTCATCTTTTCTTGAAGTAATTTAATACTGCTAGCACTGGTTTTCATTGAAGGCCCACCTATATCCACAAACCTCTTGGTCTTGATGTCTTGGATGCCTTTCTTTGGTGAGGCTAGCCTTTTCTCAAACATAGTTCTCTCAGTCTATAGTCTGCTTATTTGCTTGATGTTTTTCCAATGCTTATAATTAAGCTTCTCTTCATGAGATATCAACACTTCACCCCAAACTTCTTAGCAAGCAACAAGGTGAATAGGTTCACTTAAAAGGTTGATATCTAAAAAGAACCATTCAAGCATTTTATGATGTATAGCAATTTCCTTTGGCAATTCCCTAGAATTATTGGCCAACAACTCCATAATGGATGCAATATCCTTTATACAAGAGGAGGTAGTGCAAGTAATCTCATTTGAAGTCGAGGAAGGACTAGTGTATAGTATCTCAACCTTAGAAAATTTATAATCACCAAAGTATCTTCCTCCATCACAACTTTCCCTTTTCTTTAGCCTTAGACATGGTGCCTTAACTACTCCCACCATCATCTTGCTTTCCTTTAAGAACACATCTCGGGCTATCTATGATGAGAATGGTATCCTCAATAGGGGAGACAAGAACAAGGGAAACACTTTGTCTCTTGCTAGAGTGACTCTTAGGCATAGAGATGACTCTTTGTTTCTTTGTAGGATGTAGGAGCTTCAAGGAAGGGCTCAAATCCTTTTTTTGGTTGTACAAAGGGATGGGGTTTCAAAGCAATAGCATGATTGGTAATAAAAAAAAAAGAGATTATTTTAGAAGGGTAAACACAACACCCCTATTGAATTCTAGAATATAATACTCAAAGAAACCAATAAAGAACAAGAAATTAACAAAGAAATCATGATATAAATTATTCAAGAAGGTTAAATGAAAGACATATGATTTGGAATTGACCTCATAAGATTACATACCTTATAATTTGTGATGCAACTTCATCCCTTGGCCGAGCTAAAGAATCCTTGGAAAAACTAGTCTAAATTCTCTTCAACTTTTCTCTACCTAATAAGAATGAGCTTAACACCTCTTCCTTGTTCATCCAATCCTTGAAGATTTTCTTCGCTTCCATAGACATCCTAGTGATTTGACAAATTGAATCCTTCGACACTTTAACTTTAGACCCACACATTTTGACCATCTTGGCTTTCTAGCTTTTGGTAAATTCTATAGAGAGGGCATAAAATTTCTAAAATCCCCTTTTGAAGAATGTTCCACAATGTAGCATTACTTTTGATAGATTCACAAGAAATGGGCTCCATGTCATTTCTTTCTTTGCCCATGCTCTCAACAAACTAATCTATCTAGAAGTGTTGGAATAAATGCTAACTCCTAACCTCACTAGGACCACATTGAAGTTGCTCCCACCAACAGTCATAGCTTCCTTCTCATGCTTTATAACATTTCAAATTCTTTCCTAATTTGAATGGTATCAAACTTTACTAAGAAGACATTATTGAAACTCATTTTTAATTATTTTGTGAACTTCATGGAGAAGGCCTTCCTCCCCAACCCACTTAGAGTGCCCTTCCTGTGACACCCCTCAGTTGGTAAAGAAATCTACTATAGAGTTCCCCTCATGAAATACATTAGCCACCTTGAAGGTAAATAAAGGAATCTAAAATACAAAGAGAATCATTGATGATATGGCCAAAATTCCAACTAGGAGAATGATATTTTGAGAGATAATTTACAATGTTTAAAGAGTCCCCTTCAAGCTCCAAGAGTTGAATTTTGAGGTCCTTGACAAGTTGAATTCCCTAATATGTTGCAGATTCCTTTGTAAAGTGACTTGATTGAACTCCTAAATTTATAGAGAAAACTCCATCCACCTTTCCTAGGTGTGTTTTGATAATAACTCCCCCTCTTGAAGGATGTAGGTTACCTTTGGAGGTCCCATCAAAGTTCAACTTACACCAAAAGGGTTGAGGGAATGACCAATGAACTTGGGATCACTAAGCACCCTTCCTTTTCAAATAGACATCAATGCTAACACCAAGATCCCAACAATCAACAACTTGTTTATGAAAAGGGGAAATTGCAACACTCCTAGAGGAAGAAGCTCTATCATTGTAGGAAACTAAGAATTTTTCTTTCATGAACAATCATATTTTGGAGTATACACACTCAAAGGAATCCTTCTTATCCTTGAAAAGTTTGGAGTTCCTTTTGTGAACATGGAAGATTAATCGGATCAATTAGGTTAGGAATCAACTAAGAAACAAATCAATTGATCTAACTAAGCCATATTCCAATGAAATTCTTAACAATACTAAGAAAGCTTAAGGAAAATATGAAATGCCAAAGCTAATTCAATACAAAAGAACCAATTAGCAAATGTAAACCTCATCCCATTGGGGGCTTAGTATTGGATCTGATGTGGAGTGCTTAGTCCCAAGCCTAATCCATGTTGAATGATGCAAAGCTTCAAATGGTTGATGAATGGATAGAAAATGGTGATTCATAGAAGGTAATGGATCTCAAAGGTGAGTTAGAATTTTGGTATAGTCTAGTTGCTCAAATGATTGTGAATATAAATTCATATAAAATTAATACTATTTATAGACTTTTTGAAGGAATCAATGGGTAAGATCAAATTGGTTGATCAATGGATGCAAATGAAGGAGAGAAGATGGCATGGATCAATGATCAAATCAAGGATTGAGATTGCTCAATGACATGGATCAAAGATATTGATCAAGGGCTCAAATTGTTTGAGACAACTACAAATCCCATGATTTTAGGATCATGTGGGAGATATTTCCATGTGGAGGGAAATATTTGAATTCAAATTGGAGGAATATTCCACGAGAATATTCTTTGAATGATTGGAGGATATATTAGTCAATTAAGTAATTAAGAAATTACTTAATTGCGCAAGTAGAGGGAATTTAGGGATTAAATTAAACAATTAAAATCATTTAATCAAAGTGGGATTTATGATATTTAATTAGATAGTTTACACTATTTAATCGAATGAGAGGACTTAGGAGATTTAGTTAAATAATTTGCATTGTTTAATCAAATAAGATGAAAATTAGCATGAAGAGTTGAATTAATCAATTAAAATTAATTGTTCGATTAATAGAGGAAAATGGTGAATTTAATTAAACAACCGACATTATTTAATTAAATAGATGAAAATGGGTGAACCAGGATAGAAATGGTGTTAATAATCAAAATCAGGTGCATGATATGATCAAGACATTTTTAAGTGTCTACACCTTTCAAGTCAAAACAACCCAAAGAGCATAGGGGAGGGTAAGGTTCCACAATAACTTGAGGGGGGAATTGGAGAAGGGAGGAGACCATTGAGATAAGGAGGTCTTGAAAATGAGGTTGAACCCACGAAAAAACATAACCTAGACACCATAAGACCCTAATTCAAATTTTCTATTTGCATAGAATAGATGATAAAAAGGTCACAATGAATATGAAATCAATAGGATTCCATCCATATTTATAATTCTTCTTGATTCATGATTTGTTGTTTTTATTTGTTCTCTTTAGGATCTAGTGGATTGGAAACCAAGAATGTGGAATATAAGAATATTTCGAATAATAATTTGATCTTCCAAGTGAAGGGATAGTCCACAAAAATGTGAAAGTCCAACTTTGAATCCAGCTTGCAAAGATCACACCTATGAGGAAGGTAAAATCCCCTTTTCATCATACTTTCTAACATAAGATTATTGTTTGAGCCACTAACCATAGGAAGATATTGACTTTAGGAATAAGTGTTTTAAACCAAATATTGGATGAATGGGGAGTAGGTAGAGGATTGAGCAACAATGAGAAACTAGATGACACTAAATGGTTGCTCATCAAGGAGTCAATCCACTCCAAAACATCATCTTTTGTCAATTAAAAAATGTGGAACCTTGCTTGAAAATGTTGAAGCTTGTCGAAAAGTAAAAGGACGTTGGGAGAATGATATGTAAGAAAGAAGCTCTTAGATAGGTTCTTAAAGAGTTCCTAACCTCTAGATAGTCTGGCACCATGCTTCTTCTATATGTCTTCAATATACCATGGATAGGGTTAAGCCACTCCAAGGATGTCAAAGTTCAATCCAATAACCAATCTGTTGGCATGGTTTTTCATTGATGTCAAGGATACTTTGTTTGGTTTGGCATCTGCTCATTGCATAGTCTAGTGTTGGCTTCTTGATTTGTCAATGATCTTTACGACACGTGGTTTGTTAGTCACTTCCTAGTGTTGTTGCTATGATGGTGTAAAGGAAAGGATGTTTCAAGGTGAGTTGTTTCATTAGTGTTTATGTGTAGGTTGCAAAGGTCAAAGCTTAGAAGGTACTTTAGATTAAAGTGTTGGTGTTGAAATTTTCACTTAAGTTCTCTTAAAATGACTTGAACCCTAGTGTTTATGCTTTATTAAAGATCATCTTTGTTGTCAATGAAAAGCACCTTATTCTACATCAAAGGTTCAAAGTATCAAAGCAAGGTTCAACAACATTCAAAGTATCAAACCCTAAGAGAATCAAAGTAAGGTTCATCAAAGCATCAACATCTAAAAGCATTAAAGTATCAAGGGTTCAAAACCCTAAAAGGTTCATCAAAGCAACAAATGTTAAATATATATATATATATATATTGTTTTGCAGAGACTAAAGTGTTAATCATAGTGACTAACAATAAGAGGTAAGAGTAACTTAAGTTACTATTTCAAGGGTTTGATTCATGTTGGCAATTGGCCCCTTTATCAATTCAGCAGGTTAACTTCTCTTAGTCAAATGATCAAGGAAAAATCAATGGCTATTATTTAATTACCTCTATGTTAGGAGAGAGGGATCAAGGGTTCTAATTTAAATCTTGTCGATAGTTGCTTCTCATGGTTTTAAGTTGATGATTGTTCACATGGTTGTGCTTGTAAGTTTGTTCAATAACTGTATTGTAATGCTATAATTTATGATCACCATAAGACCAACAGGTTGAAGTTCAATGAATTACATTTTAAGGTCTATATTCCAATCAGGATGTAGTACGTATGGAGTTGGTTATGGTTTTTGTTACTGTGAAGAGTCATGAATCTTGATATTCAATGAAGCACAGTTTTGTTAACTGTTTTTTTGATAGTGCTAGTTTAGCAGATGATAATATAGTATTGAGCAAATAAAGAATGAAAAAGAATGGAAGCTTTGAATTATAATGACAAGTGGATGTGAGAATGAAAAAGGTAAGAACTCATTGTGCAAAAGTTTTTTTTGTGAAGGAAGTGTACAATGGGACTGCATTTAGAAATAGTGTTTTGAATTACACAGAAGGGTTTGATGGGAGAATTACGTGTCCTTGAGTTATCTAAAGATAGTGAACAAGATGTTAGTAGAGAATTCTATTGCTCATACATACACCATCCTAAAACATGTTTGTATTAGAATCTTGAAAAAGAACTAATTGTTCATATACAAAGGTCTAAGTATATGCAAAGGTTTTATTGTAGGAGGAATAGTCATTCTTTCATGCAATATTAAAGGTCAATCAAGTGGGATTAGAGATTTATTGTGTTTTCTAAATAGAGTTGATTCAAGTGGGAAAATTGAAGGGTTGAAGTATGATTGTAGTCATCTATGTAATAGGATTATGTAGCAGGGAGAGTCACTGTCTTTGAATTGTTCTTCTTTTTCTTAGTGATAGGCTAGATGTGTAGTTGTGTTTATGTTTGATGATATAAGGGGATTCTTGTTCAAAAAGAGTTACATCTTGAAAGATTGTATAGGAGAGATGATGTTTTCTGAGTTGATGCAAAGTTAGTGTAGTGGTTTGTATGGAAATAGAGTAACCCTCTTATTGTTATTCTTTTCTTTTGAAGATTGCCAGAGAGGCAGATTGAAGATTTCCAGTGAGGCATATTGTAGCCAGTGAGGCTTGTTGTGTTGTCACTGAGACATACAATTTGTATACAACAAGGTGTTGGCTAGTGTGGCCTAATAAAGATTTTATTGAGAGGTTTTTTTTAACCCTTTTAGGGTTTTTCCACTCATAAATATTGTGTCTCATCTTTCCTTGGTGATGTGTTGTTTTGTGTATGGTTAAGTATTCTTAATTCACATGTGATGTTGTGACTTGCATATCTTTGTGTCTTCTCATGAAGTATAATATATAAAGTTTTGTGAGATCAAGGAAATTAAGTTTATGTGATTGGTTTTATTTGACCATTGATTCACCCCTCCTCTCAGTGGTCTTGTACTCCAATACAGTCATCTTCCAAAATTGAACATTTCTCCCACCCCTAACCTTTCATTTGATTCCTTTTTTAAAGAATAAATTCTCTTGCAAAAATCCTTCCACAAGTATGAACCCTCTAGAAGATATTAGAGAAGGATCAAATTTCCACTCAATTCATTGAAGAAATTGTTAACAATTTGAGGAGTCTACCTTTCCAAGTTCAAATCAACTTATTTTAAATTTAACCTATTATTCTAGTAGAACTAACAAAATTTTGTCATTATACTATACCACAAGTTGCACATCTAGCTATCTAAACTGAACATCACCTTAACTAGCTCCATACCATTCACTAGGTGGAACTAGCAGAATTTTGTCCTTAGACTACACCACAAGTTGCACACTTGGCTATCTAAACTAAACATCACCCCCTACTAGTTCCATACCATCCACCATATCTTTTCATACTTCTCTAGAAGGCTACATGGCTTAGAAAAAGTACATTTCATTAAATGATGACACGATTCTACATTCTTCGACTAGGAAAACTTTCTTGAGCTTTTAAAAATTAATTTACACACTTCAATTAATTCCCTACATTAAAACATTTCCAACAATAAAGAGTAACATTCTCATAGTTCAATAGTTGTATCCACACCCCATTTCCTACTTTTAAACCAATATCAACTAGGAGACCAAGAGAAAAATCTAACTCAACTAAAATATGAGCAGTGAAAGAGGAAACATAAATATATTTCCCCAAAGAGTTGCCAATGATTCTCAACATTGAAGATTGCCAAAAGTGAAGAGAGAAGTTGGTTACTCTCACCCATATCTGGGCTATACAAAATTTTTATTTTATTGGATTGAAGCTAGGGAAATAGGGTTTTAGAAAGAGGGAGACCATATTTCAAGTCCATGATCCTTTCTCTAAAATCTTCCCTTTGTCTTTTACAGAATGAAAAACTACTATAAAAAAATCACATTACGGTGTATCACAAGAGGAACATGCAGCTAAGTAGATTTTACCCATTCATTTAGTTCCATAAGATTGGGCTAGAGGTTGCAAATTCGACATATCAACACCATCTCCATGTAGTCCACTTTTTCATCTTCCATTGTTCCCAAATATAGTATGGACATCATTTTTGCTACTTTAGACCTCTAAATACCTCCTAGATGCACCTTGCCAAGAGGCATAACTACACAAGGAGTATGACCTTGAAGGCATTCCTTTATCTACCACTACATAAGACTACTTTTACCCTTTTCATTCGGCATATCACTCTTCCTAAATAAGGAAACACCTTCCAATTTATTAGAAATGTGAGGGGCGACTATATGTATATGTGTTTAAACATTGTGTATGCCTGGTGGGTTATGTTGGCTTGCATGGAATTGTAATTATTTCATTCCACTTCCATGTATGTATATGTTTGAGGCTTAGAGGAACCACTTCCTAACATGTATCTTAACTTTACATTTAGCCTTTAATGTTTGAATTGTGAGTAATTTTCTTCAATCTTTCTTGGTAATTACATCATTTATTTTTAAGGATGCATTGAAGAACATTTCTTTATAGGAAGAATGTTTCTTGGTTTTGTAATTACATCTACCCTTTTCTGCTAGATGTTTTTAATTTATATATAAATATGGTAAGAAATGTCATTGTTTTTTATGAGATTATCAAATTTAATTAGAAAGGGATTTACTTATTTTCAAATGATTTATTGTGTTTTGTAGGAGTTGCACAATGAGTTGAGGCATATTCAACTTCAACTATCTAATGTAAAAGAAGAATTATGGTATCCTTTCTCAACCTGTAGAAATAATTATGAAATTATTAGATCTTCATTTCTTTCTTTTTCTCTTGTGATTCATTCCTTTGTAGAAATATAAGAATAAGAATCATTTTAGAATAAATTAGATGGAAGATATTTTCTTATTGCTTGAAAATTTTGTTATTTTTTAAAGAGAAAAATATCAATAAACCTATAATGTAAGAGAAGCCATGCTAACATAATCTTAAATGCAATGAAAAGAAATAATGGTACACACAGTATAATAAGAGAATTACCTGAGTCCTTTTGATAAAAAAGCCCAACAAAAATAGCTCACTTATCATATTAATTCAACTGTTGAGAATACAATAAGATATTTCTACTTGTGCTCAATCCTAATTTATGTGTGAGCATGTACAACCACATCAATCCAAGAAACTGCTAAATGGTATTACAATACAATAGGTATAAAATTAGAAGATAAAAAAGTACCCATAAGGACCTAAAAAATATCTTTAAAACAAATATCCAACAAACCTTCAATTGGTTGAATAATTAGAATAGGAGACATACATACATAAATAAGATGATAAGAGAAGCTATGCACATTGATTTCCTACACACAAAATACTTCTCAATATTAATATATTTTGTCAATGAGTTAGCAACCTTCTCCAACAATATATTTTTGTCGTCAACCATGTCTAATATAATGAAATGACACAACAATATACTTTGTTTGAGCATGCTAAGTAGGGTTAGATACCAAAAAAATTGTACTTTAGATGTTGCAATTTGTAATATCCCCATTTTTATGCCATGGCATTATGTGAATTTTGGCTAGTTTTTGGGGTTTCTTTGTAAGCTCAAGGTGAGTTGTAGGAAATCCAAAGTTCTTGGAGGAGTCAGTTATGGTAGTACATGGTTTCTATTTATGACAATGGGCTCAATAGGTGAATCTGGTCTAAGTGACACTCTCTGTAGTGTTTTCAAACTTTTGGGGTGTTCTCCAAACTTGTTGGAGAGCACATCTATTTTTATTAAGTCACCAAAAATGACTTCATTCTTTCATACAGTGGCTCAATATCATGTTAGCACATTCATAATCGGATTCTGAGCTATTTCAAGATTTTTTGTAATTTGGAGTAAAATATATTTATATTTCACTTAAGTTATAATGTTTTATTAATATTTTTTATAACTTAAGTGTAATGAATTTTTAGGAAGGTAAAGGGGTCTCCAAGTTGGATGCCTAGGAGAAATAAGGGTGTTGCACATGAAAATAAGGTTTTGTTTTAAATTAAAAGGAATTTGTGGGGAAAAGTGAACTAATTTATTATTTTAAATTAGAGTTTTCTCTCTCAAAAATCTATAAAAGGAGGCATTGGGGCTCATTGTTGTATATGTTTAGTTTTGATAACAAAGTGCTACCAGTTTGGTAATAGATTCTCTAAGCTTTTGAGGACAATAATCCTCAGGAGCTATTCTAGTTTTGGAATTGAAAGATATTCCCTAGCTAGACTAGTGTGGCTCCATTTCAGCAGCTACCATTGGTGCGAAAGGTGAAGATTCATTCCATGGCTTTCCAGTATGCAATTTTTTGAGGTGATGAAGTTTGTTAAGTATTTTCTATGCGATTTAATTGAGTTTTCAGAGTGATTTGAGTTCTTCTTCTATGAAGTTTTGTCGTTGGTCATACTTGTGCAAGTACAAGACATACCTCTCATTTTGTTGTTGTAGATTGGAGTTTTGAGAATCATCTTTTGGGTATTGGTTCATTAGTTTCCTCAAAACTAGGTGACCAAGAAGGAAGTGAGATTGCATATTTTTAGTTGGAATTTCTATTTTTTTAGAGCAAGCCACCCCATATACAGGTCATACCACCTTGAGAAGAGGTGTGGTGTTTTCCTAGGGTGATTAGCCCCTCATCTCCTCAACTTTTGAGGTTATTTGATGGCACCTAGACCTCTCTAGGAATTTTCAAATAGTTTTAGGGTGTTCTTTGATGATTTGGTGAGATCCTTGGGTGGTGTGCTATGTACATCCTTTCCAATTTTAGTGTTTCAGACTTGTTGTCCTTCATATCAAACTTGATACAACTCATTATCATATTTTTCAAACCCTCATGTGCTTTTGGATTGAGGTATAATTACATTGTTCTTTGTGGGTGTTGATTTCTAACTATTTGGGGTTCATTTGTGTGTTAATATCATCTTCATTACATTTCAAATGTGTAAGTAGTAGTTAAATAATATTTATGAACTGAATTGTAATCAGTAGAATGCATGTGTTCTAACCTTGTAATGTTTTAGATGGTTATATGACCAAAATCTTTAATTTCTATATGCACTCTCATTTGTAAGCACTGGATAGTAGTACTGCCAGTGGGGTTGAATTTGTTATTGTTGATGTATGTACCCACTGAATAAGTAGATGATCTCTTTCTTGTTTCTTTTAATTCCCACCGAATAAGCAAATGATCTCTTTCTTGTTTTGGTTATGCATCCCACTGCATAAGTGGTTTGGTCAACTTGTCATTAGATGCTTCTTTCTAGCAAGTTGCAATTCCCATTGAATAAACAAATGATCTCTTTCATGTTTTGTTATGCATCCCATTGCATAAGTGGTTTGGTCAACTTGTTGCCTGATGCTTCTTTCTAGTAAGTTGCAAGTCTATAATTTTCAATCTTGACACCATATGCTCTTACCTTTCCCACTTCAAGATCTAGATAATCAAAAAGTGGAAGGAAGTTGATTTAGTTGATTATCATTTTTCATGTTTTGATGCTAAAAATTTGTTTAAAAATATTTTTTGGGGGTGGCTATTACATAATCTATCATTATAACCATGAATGCATACTCATTGTTGTGTTCTTGCTATGCATAGGACATCCTCTTTGTTAGAGTGAATAGTTTTTTACTGTTCACATTTTCTTAAGTTAACTTAGGCATTTAACAATTTATGGTTATGTATTTAATAATTATAACTATACTATGTCAGTAATCTTTCCTGTACAAACCTTCTGGTGCCTTTATAAGCATACTTTGTACATTATTTTATCATCTCAATTCATTCCTTTTCACTTTTGTTGAAATAGCCTCTTCATGTGTTGCTTCTCTCTTTTGTGAAGGTGTTGCTTTGGTCTATAGATGTTCCTGGAAGCTTGCTCCAACATGGTATCAGAGCATTTGTTTGCAACCCCCTTCCACTAAGAGTGTTTGCTAGAGATGTGTGAGATCAAAACCTTGTTGGCATTTGAAATTTATTAAATTTTAAAGTTGCCATTATTGCAGATTTCTCGTGTTGAAGAGGGGTAGTGATTCTGTGTTGAAGGGCAACTTGATTCAAAATAGAAAGGCATATTTTTGAAGCCTGAAATCACTGTTGAGAGAGAATGATTCTACTCAAAGAGGCACAATTTTTTTTTGTTCAAGAGGCGCAAGTTCCAGGAAGATTGGAGGCGTGATTTACAACTCGAGAAGCATCTTCAGAAGGAACATTCTATAGACTACATTTTCAATTCAACCATCCCAGATTCCTTCACCAAATCTTCTTCCTACTTGTACTTGCAAACATGCTGGATTAAGATTGATTGCAAGTGCAAGCACAGTGAGGTTTGAATTCAAGGTAACTAAACTGGCATTGCTGGAAAAGGAAGAATTTTGCACTACCTCAGTGCTTGATATTGAAGACATCGCCCTAGGCATCCATTATGTTATTGTTGAAGCTGACATTTCCAAAGTACTGGGAGTTGTGTGAAGGAGAAGTTGGCATTTGAAGGTGAGTAGAGGTCGTGTTATTTTTTATTCTCACTATAGATTTTGTGATTGAAGGTGTGAATATTGGTTGGAGATCAAGTTGGGGGAAATAGGGTTTCCTACTTTCTCGCCATTCACTTGCTGGGCATGTAAAAAAAAATCACTATTTTTTAATCTTGGTTGGGAGAAATTATCCCACATTGTTAAGAAATCAATTACAAATAGTCTTTTTATTGCCCTATGCTCTGTATATTGCATGAGCTAAGGCTCATATGGAGATATTGGTTCCCTTATGGAAGGATCAATTTGTTCTACTTGTGTAGAGGTGGTGTGGAGAATTTGGTGGCAACCCATAGTGATTTTGTGCAGTATTTTCCTTCAAAGGGGGGATTATCCCACATTCTCTAGGCATGGGATTTCTCTGTAGTTTATATACAACTCTAATTGTATGGTTTTTTTAGAAATCTTGTTGTGGCATGGTGAGACTAGGAGCTTGGTCCAAGTAAGTTCTTGAAATTGTCATCATTTTGCCATCTATTACAAGTTTTGTAGCTTGAATTTTTTCCATCTTTTGCCATTTTTTTGCTTTAATCTGGTGTTTCTTTGGAAAAGTTTGTTTTTTTAGGGGATTGCACATTGTTGGTTTTATCCATTCTAGGGGGTATAAGTAGCTAATTGGACTCTTCATGTTCATTTGTTCATCATGTCAAAACCAAAGATTGAACTACTCACTCCACACAACTATCACACATGGAAGCTCAAGATGACAATTTTTTTGCAATCTTGGGGTCTTTGAAAAATGTTGGATGTCGAACAACCTGAGTTCATTAAGGAATTTGAGAACTTTGTTCATTGCAAAAAAATGGATGAGGCAAAAGGACAAATAGGCCTCCATGTTTCTAATAATTTGTTGTTTCATATTGCAAAGTGTACCACAACTAAAGAGGTGTGAGATAAGCTATGATCGTTGCCATTATTATGATGCAACTACTTTTTACATCACCATGGTCTTTCACTGAGTTACAATTTGCTTCCAAGGAATATTGACACACTTCAAGCTCTTCCTGCTTCCACACTGCAATGACAGGATCTATCTGGCAACATGTTCGTGCCTAACTCCTTCGTCACCTTCACAATGCTATCAAGCAATAAAACTGCAACTCACTCTCTCACAACAAGAGTATAATACATGAGGCATCAAGCCTTTACAAATGAATTTTAAAGTCATGAAAATTCTCTCAAAGAAAACAATGAGTTTTTATCTCTTCCTATTCTTCTAAGAGACTACTCGTAATTCTCTCAAAAGACTCACTACATTTTTATCTCTCCATTTTCTCACAAGAGACCACTTAGCTCACAAAACTCCCAGAACCTCTGAATTTTTCAATTTTTGAATGAACTCACACTCCTTCCCCCCTTTTATACATAATTTTGGCTAAAAAGGCCAAAAACCACCATATTAAATAAAATAACAAATTACCAACAAATACCCTTTGTTTACAAAAAAATAATAACAACCCTTTTAAACCCATTTTTAATTTGTTTGTAAAGCCCTTGTCTTTTCTCCATTTACAGGCTATATTTCTTTGGGTATTTGTTTTTATTCGTTTATTTAATAACCATTTGGGCTTATTCATTTATTAAAGGGGTTAATCTTTGTTTTTTTTAATTTTTATGAGATTTTGTTTTAATCTCACCAAATGGATTTTTGTGAGATAAAATAAGCCTCCACACTTTATTTTCAAAAATAAAGCATGGTACATGAGATTTTTTCCACATCACCTGCAATTCCACGTCACCATCTAGTCAATTTCCATGTTACATGCTAACATCATCATTTTGACTAAAACTTTGACTGGCTCTATTTTGCTCATACGGACTCCGCTTTATGCAAAACAAGTTGCGTTGAGTTCGTCTTCTCAAGCTTTATGCATTGATGCTGGTTTCGAGATATTTTGAGCCTGTTGAATTTTGAGGTTTTTGAGATCCACCTGGATCATTCCTCCCCACTAAGGAACTTTTGGACCTCCAAAAGGTTCTTAATCAGACACGACGTGAGAAAAATTCCTTCCCACTTGTCCAGTATCTATCCACCCTGATTGTGCACCTGCTTCATCAAAAAATTGTACAATATTTATGAAAAATACAATCACATTGTTACCCCTTTGCATTTTCTCACATCCTTCTACATTCATTACCCCAACTACTATCCATGTACAAAACATTAGCAACATTAAAAAATACAAGGATATTAATGGCATTGAGCTAACAATACTTCTAATCCTCTTAACAGGGTCCCATGACAAATGTTCATGTTGCGGCACTGATGATCCTTGAAACACATGATAGTTAAGCTTACAAGCAACTACTTCATTTTCATGCTTTAGATCACCTTCTTTTTCCACCTTTGCAGACATGAACGAAGAGACTTTCCTCACATTAATGAGCCTCTTCATTTGCCCTGTGTTCACCAACAGATTATCAACTGTAATCTTCTTCTTGTCCTTCTTTGGACAAAGCACTGGATAAAGCTTCCAATAGTTAGCTTCCTGATGTCCACCTTTGTTGCAATAAGAGCAAGGTGTTTTCAACATCCAACCTTTCTTTCCCTTCTCTTTCTTTTGAATTGGAGATGGGTCTTCATGCAGTGTCCCTTTCCTACTTGACTCTATCTTCCTATACAAAGCCATTCTTTTCCAACACTTAGCAAAACTATGGTTAGTCAACCCACAAAATGTGCATGGTCTTCTATACCATAAACTTTCAACATTTCCAATATTCTTATAATCAAAAGAAACATTGGAATAATTAGGCTTATTATACCTTTGATGGTCACCCTTGGTGCATGCATGCCGAGAAGAATTTGTCTTTATTATTCTCTTGGACATCCTGCATGTGTCACCACTACCTGAAGGTGATGTGTCGTTGCCTCTCTCAGATTGTTCTTGGAATGGTTCTTCTTTTAGAGAATTCTTTGTGTCCACTTCCTTGGAGAATTCTCCTACCCCGATCCTGCATAGTGAGGTCTAGCTTCCACCTTCACAAGTTTAACCATGCCTTGTCCATGGCTTCCAAGGTGCTTTCCTCCATAGCACATCTTGGTTAACAACCCCAATCCAACACTTTGAGATTGTTTCTCAAACTCATCAAGAGAACAAGGAAGAGAATGAGAAGAATGAGGAACTTTCACTAAGTTTGTATCTTTGACTTTCTTTGATAAGCCTTCTTTTATAGACTTCCATTCCTCATACATTACATCTACCTTGGCTTTCATCGCCATGAAGGCCTTATAGAATTCTACATCAAAAAAAAAAGAATGAAGCTGGTTCTCCTTATGTGATGACATCTCGCCTCACAACTTGAATTTGCTCCAAGTATTCCACAACCTGCAACTTGTCAGACTAGCTCTGATACCAAACTTGATCTATAAACTCCTTACTATGAATCACTTAACAATTGTTAGATTCACCAGGATACAGATTTAATTTAAGATCAAAACTGACATTGCTTGTGAATTGAGCAAATAAACACATAAAATGTAGGAAAGTAAAGAAGCTAAAAATATCATGCACCAAGAAAAGAGAGAAAAGATTTGATAACGGAGTTCACCAGATTCTGGGTATGTCTCTGGATCTGCAAATATGCATGATCATTGCCATTATTATGATGCAATTGCTTTTACATCACCATGGTCTTTCACTGAGTTACAATTTTCTTCCAAGGAAGATTGACGCACTTTAGGCTCTCCCTGCTTCCACACTGCAATGACAGGATCTATCTGGCAACATGTTCGTGCCTAACTCCTTCATCACCTTCATAATGCTATCAAGCAATAAAACTACAACTCACTCTCTCACAACAAGAGTACAATACATGAGGCATCAAGCCTTTACAAACGACTTTTAAAGTCGTGAAAATTCTCTCAAAGAAAATGAGTTTTTATCTCTTCCTATTCTTCTAAGAGACTACTCGTAATTCTCTCAAAAGACTCACTACATTTTTATCTCTCCATTTTCTCACAAGAGACCACTTAGCTCACAAAACTCTCAGAACCTCTGAATTTTTGAAGTTTTGAATGAAGAACTCACACTCCTTCCCCCCTTTTATACATAATTTTGGCTAAAAAGGCCAAAAACCACCATATTAGATAAAATAACAAATTACCAACAAATACCCTTAGTTTACAAAAAAAAATAACAACCCTTTTAAAACCCATTTTTAATTTGTGTGTACTGCCCTTGTCATTTCTCCATTTATAGGCTATATTTCTTTGGGTATTTGTTTTTATTCATTTATTTAATAACCATTTGGGCTTATTCATTTATTAAAGGGGTTAATCTTTGTTTTTTTTTATGTTTATGAGATTTTGTTTTTATCCCACCAAATCCACTAATTCCACAAAATCCAATCCCACCAAATCCTCTTGGGATCCCACAAAATCCGATCCCACCAAATGGATTTTTGTGAGATAAAATAAGCCTCCACACTTTATTTTCAAAAATAAAGCATGGTATGTTAGACTTTTTCCACATTACCTACAATTCCACATCACCATCTAGTCAATTGCCATGTCACATGTTGACATCATCATTATGACTAAAACTTTGATTGGCTTTATTTTGCTCATACAGACTTTGTTTTACACAAAACAAGTTGCGTCGAGTTCGTCTTCGCAAGCTCTATGCATTGATGTTGGTTTTGGGAGATTTTGAGCTAGTTGAATTTTGACGTCCTCGAGATCCACCTAGATCATTCCTCCCCACTAAGGAAATTTTGGACCTCTATAAGGTTCTTAATCAAATGCGACGTGAGAAAAACACCTTCCCACTTGTCCAGTATCTGTCCACCCTGATTGTGCACCTACTTCATCAAAAAACTGTACAACAATTATGAAAATTGCAATCACATTGCTACCCATTTACATTTTCTCACATCCTTCTGCATTCATTACCCCAGCTACTATCCATGTACAAAACATTAGTAGAATTAAAAAATACAAGGATATTAATGGGAATGAGCTAACAATACTTCTAATCCTCTTAACAGGTTCCCATGAAAAATGTTCATGTTGCGACGTTGATGATCCCTGAAACACATGATAGTTAGGCTTACAAGCAACTACTTCCTTTTCATGCTTTAGATCACCTTCTTTTTCCACCATTGTAGACATGAGCAAAGAGACTTTCCTCACATAAATGAGCCTCTTCATTTGCCCTGTGTTCACCAACGGATTATCAATTGCAATCTTCTTCTTGTCCTTCTTTGGACGAAGCACTGGATGAAGCTTCCAACACTTAGTTTCCTGATGTCCACCTTTGTTGCAATAAGAGCAAGGTGTTTTCAACATCCAACCTTTCTTTCCCTTCTCTTTCTTTTGAATTGGAGATGGGTCTTCACACAGTGTCCCTTTCCTAGTTGACTCTACCTTCCTGTAAAAATCCATTCTTTTCCAACACTTGGCAACACTATGGTTAGTCAACTCACAAATGTGCACAGTCTTCTATACCATAAACTTTCAACATTGCCAATATTCTTACAATCAAAAGAAACATTGGAATAATTAGGCTTATTATACCTTTGATGGTCACCCTTGGTGCATGCATGCCGAGAAGAATTTGTCTTTATTCTTCTCTTGTACATCTTGCATGTGTCACCACTACTTGAAGGTGATGTGTCGTTGCCTCTCTCAGATTGTTCTTGGAATGGTTCTTCTTTTAGAGAATTCTTTGTGTCCACTGCCTTGGAGCATTCTCCTTCACCATACCCCTATCTTGCATAGTGAGGTCTAGCTTTCACCTTCATAGGTTCAACCATGCCTTGTCCATGGCTTCCAAGGTTCTTTTCTTCATAGCCCATCTTGGTTAACAACCCAATCCAACAGTTTGAGATTGTTTCTCAAACTCATCAAGAGACCAAGGAAGAGAATGAGAAGAATGAGGAACTTTCACTATGTCTGTATCTTTGACTTTCTTTGACAAGCCTTCTTTTACAGACTTCCATTCCTCATACATTACATCAACCTTGGCTTTCATCGCCATGAAGGCCTTATAGAATTCTACATCAAAAACAAAAGAATGAAGTTGGTTCTCCTTATGTGATGACATCTCGCCTCACAACTTGAATTTGCTCCAAGTATTCCACAACCTGCAACTTGTCAGACTAGCTCTGATACCAAACTTGATCTATAAACTCCTTACTATGAATCACTTAACAATTGTTAGATTCACTAGGATACAGATTTAATTTAAGATCGAAACTGACATTTCTTGTGAATTGAGCAAATAAACACATAAAATGCAGGAAAGTAAAGAAGCTGAAAATATCATGCACCAAGAAATGAGAGAGAAAATATTTGATAACAGAGTTCACCAGATTTTGGCTACATCTCTAGATCTGCAAATGTGCGCGATTGTTGCCATTATTATGATGCAACTGCTTTTTACATCACCATGGTCTTTCATTGAGTTACAATTTGCTTCCAAGGAAGATTGACACACTTTAGGATCTTCCTGCTTCCACACTGCAATGACATGATCTATCTGGCAACATATTCGTGCCTAACTCCTTCGTCACCTTCATGATGCTATCAAGCAATAAAACTGCAACTCACTCTCTCACAATAAGAGTACAATACATGATGCATCAAGCCTTTACAAATGACTTTTAAAGTCTTGAAAATTCTCTCAAAGAAAACAATGAATTTTTATCTCTTCCTATTCTTCTAAGAGACTACTTGTAATTCTCTCAAAAGACTCACTATGTTTTTATCTCTCCATTTACTCACAAGAGACCACTTAGGTTACAAAACTCTCAGAACCTTTGAATTTCTGAATTTTTGAATGAAGAACTCACACTCCTTCCCCACTTTTATACATAATTTTGGCTAAAAAGGCCAAAAACCACCATATTAAATAAAATAACAAATTACCAACAAATACCCTTCATTTACAAAAAAAATAACAACCCTTTTAAAACCCATTTTTAATTTGTTTGTAATGCCCTTGTCATTTCTCCATTTACAGGCTATATTTCTTTGGGTATTTGTTTTTATTTGTTTATTTAATAACCATTTGGGCTTATTCATTTATTAAAGGGGTTAATCTTTGTTTTTTTTATTTTTATGTGATTTTGTTTTAATCCCACCAAATCCACTAATCCCACAAAATCCGATCCCACCAAATCCTCTTGGGATCCCACAAAATCCGATCCCACCAAATGGATTTTGTGAGATAAAATAAGCCTCCACACTTTATTTTCAAAAATAAAGCATGGTACGTGAAAATTTTTCCACATCACCTACAATTCCACGTCACCATCTAGTCAATTGCCATGTCACATGCTGACATCATCATTTTGACTAAAACTTTGACGCTCTATTTTGCTCATATGGACTCCATTTTGGGCAAAACAAGTTGCGTCGAGTTCGTCTTCGCAAGCTCTATGCATTGATGTTGGTTTCGGGAGATTTTGAACCTATTGAACTTTGAGGTCCTCAAGATCCACGCGGATCATTGTATCATACCAAGTTTGTAGCTAATGGTTCTATTGACAAGTACGAGGCTCATCTTGTGGCTATGGGTTTTTCTCAGGTTGAGGGCATTGGCTATTCAAAGACCTTTTCTCTTGTGACCAAGATGGATTCCATTTATCTTATAATTTCTATTGTTGCATCTTAGGGTTGGTGATTGTATCAAATGGATGTGAAAAGTGATTTCTTGCATGGTGATCTTTAGGAGGAGATCTATATGAAGCAACCACCAGGCTTTGTGCAAGATCCTTCACTTGTTTCTAGGCTTTGACATTCATTTTATGGTCTCAAACAAGCCCCTTGGGCTTAGTATGAGAAGATGGATAGTTTTCTACTTGCTTCTGGATTCACTAGATGTCACTCTGGCCCTATAGTTTCCATTCAGAGGCATGGATGGGATCTTCTCATTCTTGTTCTCTATGTGGATGACCTGATTCTCACTGGGAGTTCTCCTACCATGATTGAGGATACTCAATGAGCTCTAACAGAGAAGTTTGATATGATTGACCTTGGTCCTTTGCATTTCTTCCTTGGTCTTTAGATTCATCAATATTTTATAGGTATTTCTATTTTCCACCAGAAGTATGCTCTTGATTTGATTCAGATATTTGGGATGGCTGATTGCAAGCCAACTCCTACTCCTTTTCAGTTAAGTGTTGTGTTTTCTTCCAGTTGCATTATTATGTTAGTGGATGCTACATTGTATTGGCAGTTGGTTGGCAATATTTTGTACTTGACACATAGTCATCCTAATATTTCCTTTGTAGTTGGGCTTGTCTCCCATTTCTCTAAAGATCCTCATGAGAGTCATTGGAAGGCAGCCAAATGTATCTTGCAGTACATTCAAGGAACTACACAATTTGGCATTCATTACACCTTAGGTGTTGCTCATATTATGGGCTTCATTGACTCTGATTGGACTAGGGATATTGATGATCAAAATTCTACTTCTAGCTTTGTCTTGGTTTTGGTTTGATTGTATGGTCTTGCAAGAAAAAAACTGCTATTGCATTATCATCGATTGAGGATGAGTATCGAGGTGCTATTTTGCCTAGTCAGGAGGTCCTATGGCTTCGACATTTGATGGATGATTTTGGATTTCTTGCTAATCGTCCCTCTACTCTTTGGTGTGATAATCAAAGTGTTATACATATTTACCACAACCCAATGGAACATCATCATACTAAGCATATTGAGATCCACATGCACTTCATTTAGTAGCTCATTCAAGAGGGTGTTCTGAGTTTGGAGTATTTTCCTACGGAGCAATAGGTTGTAGACACATTCACTAAACCTTTGACATCTCCTCGCTATCTTTTGTTGAGATCGATACTTGGGTGAAGTAAGTTGTCCTTGGGGGGTCTTGATGATTCCTCCCTTTTTTTTGTTTTCTCTCTTTTGGAGAGGAGTTTTCTCCCACGGGGTTTTTCTCCTTTTCTTTGGTTGTAAGAGATTTATTTTTTGAATTGTAGTTGTGCATGGGTACCTAACATGGCCTTGTTGTCGAGACCAATCTTGCATCTCATTTTACATTTTTAGTTTCCCTAAGTTACACTTAATGGAGGGTGTTAGAGGGAATGGTTTTTTACCGTTCACATTTTCTTAAGTTAACTTAGGCATTTAATATTTTTTGGTTATGTATTTAATAATTATAGCTATACTATGTCAGTTATCTTTCTTGTACCCACCTTCTCATGCCTTTATAAGGAATTCTTTGTACATTATTTTATAATTTCAATTCAGTCCTTTTCACTTCTAGTGAAATAGTCTCTTTGTGTGTTGCTTCTCCCTTCTATGAAGGTGTTGCTTGTTTTGCAAACATTCCAAGAAGCCTGATCCAACACTCATACTATGCATTTGTAGACCAATTTCTAGTTCCAACTATTGCATTGATAACTAGGGAACCCCTTGTAAGAAATTTTGAAGCAAATATGAAAACTTTAAAGGGATGATGTAGGGGTGGCTAATTCTTTGGTGAGAACAATCTAATGTTGAGGTTCCATGGTTTTAGCTAACCAATCTTCAAACTCTTAAAGTATTTATTAGGTAGAGTTTCTTTGGTTGGGTTTCACAAGATAGGTTGATATAATTAACACATTATTTGGTAAAAGAAAAGGTAGGACATTCTAAAATTCAATGTCACTCTCCTACAACATCACAATGGAAAAGAGTAAAGCTATAAGGTACTTGGATACAAAGCTATAGGATTTATAGATGGAAATTATAGATGATAAATTGAATTTGATCCTACTGATTTCTCTAACAAATGGTTACAAAATATTAGTAGTTTAGAGGTTTAAAAGTTTGCACACAAGTCAAGGCCTTAGGTTAAAGCAATAAATAATCACATCAAGAAAGGGCCACAAAAGATATTAAATGCATGGGAACTCCCAATGTAATTGTTACCTTGATTTTTTTAATTTTTTTTCCAAATTAATTTCCAAAAATGTCATACAAGGACATATGCAAATTATATAAACACCACACTAAAGAAATTAGAAAAAAAATACTTCCAACTACTACAATAAATATCAATAATTTATTCTTCAACTAGTGTTACAAACTGTAGAAACCAAGAATAAGGCTAGAGATACCTTAGATTTTATCTACCATAACAAGTATTACATAGGATGTAAATACCTCACAATGATTTGTAATAGGGACCAAAATAGTCTTGTTGTGCATGATCATTTGAGTGATGACATACATGTATAGGGTTTGCAAATTCAATCAACACTCCCTCAAAGTTGCCCAACTATAGCCATGGTGCTTATGAGGCCCTTCCCATCAACTCCTTGTAATACTAAATAGCCTAGACCTAAAGATTTATTATTAATATACAATAAACTCCAAATTTAAATATTCTTCTTCAACTAACATATGTTGTATCTGCATAAACACCTTCAAAAAATCAACCCAACTCCAAAAATGACCTCTTACTATAACTATATGGTTAAGTCAAGGGGAAATCTAATCTATAAATTCATAATCAAAATAAAATTTTCAAAAACACCTACAATGGGGGCTTCCAAGCTAGGGAAGACTATGGTAAAATACCCAAAATGATCTCTTTCCATTTTCATGAAGATATGAACAAAATCATTATTCCCTAGCTACATAGAAAAGGCATTTCTAGAACTTGAGAAATCAATACTAGCAAAGTAGGAAAATATCTAATCACTACCAAACTTGAACAACACTCCATGAAAGCTCACATCACACCAAAAATTAAATACTCATATCAAAAACCTTCATAAATCCTCATCTTATTTGAACCCAAATCACCAAACCAAGCCAAAATTTCTATCATTGTCGAACCAAGAACACCAACAAGCTAGGGTGGATGTTTCACCATTGAAACCAACAACCAAAAAGATGGTTTTCATCCTCAACCAGCAAAGAAGAACCCCCTGAGCTCATTCCAATATCATCTCCTTAAGTTTTCAAAAACATTTATATCTAAATGAGAGCTCAAACTCATATTTATAAAGTATTGGAAAAGTTAGGGCTTGCATCATAATTTGAATATTTTTCCCCTCTCATTTCAATTTTTTGAAATTCAATGAAATTATCCACAAGAGGGTTGACCCCCTTTTTGAGCTCACAATACAATTTTTTATTTAATTTAATCCTCCTCAACTATGGCATCCACTTATGGGGCCTAGACTTTCTTTTTTAAAAACAACTTGAATGACCACTTTTCTAGGCATTGAAATAGAGGAAAATTTCATGAACACAAAACCCTCACTTAAGTTATAAAATAAATTTATAAAATAAAACTCAAGTGAAAATAATCAAATATTAATATGTTCACCATTAAAACTCGCCAAGGCCACTAGTGGAAAGCACTATACTGACTGAAAGAGGAATAAAGGCTAGACCAGGTGCTAAAAATATAACTTACTAAAAATAGAAATTTGCTAAAATATAACTTACTAAAAAATAGCAATTTCTAAAAATAGTAAGTGAGTCCATCTCCCAATCCAACCATATTAGAGCCTAACTAGAACTTACTAAAAATAGTGAGTTGCTAAAAATAGCCACTACTAAAAACAAGTCTATTAGAAACTCAGAAAACCTCCACAAGACACAAATAATGAGACTGGGTCCCCTAACCATATCCACATAGCCTATAGGAACCTAGGAATAGGATATTGGAAAAAGTCATATTGAGCTAGATGTAAGAAGGGGACATTATAGTCCTCCCTTTCCAAGATTGCTTGTCCTCTAGCAATCACAACTTAGGATGTTGTAAAATATACTCACTCTCCCATATACCTCCACTAGTAAGTTCTTCCACTTTACTAAATACTCTTTGATAACCCTCCTCTTAATAGTACACTCTCTGAAATCAATCAGTACCTCTGGTATCAATATCAATTTTCCTTCCTCATCCAATGGAGAAAACTTTGTTGAAGGAGTCACATTCTGCCCAAGTGTCTTCTTGAGGTCTGACACATGCAAAACATTATGTACCTTGCTACATTTAGGTATCTCAAGCTCATAAGCCACCTCCCTAGATCTCTTTGTGAGTTTGAATGGTCCATATAAGCGAGGCTTGAGCTTCTCTGACCCACTCTTCTTGAGAGTAGACTATCTATAAGCTACAATCTCACATGAACCATGTCTACTTTCTCAAATTCCCACTCAATATGATGCTAATTAGTGTACAAATTCTGCTGATTTTGTGCATGATGTATATTATCCCTTAGTGATCTCATGATATTCTAACTCTCCTACAAAAAATATTTGGCTCTAGGCACTCTACAATCTCCAAAAAGTAGATCAATAAAGCTAGGAGCTTCATAGCCATACAAAGCCATGAAAGGAGACATCCTGATAGACTTGGAAAAGTGGATTTGTAGTAGAACTCCCCAAAATGCAACCACTTAACCCACACTTTTTCTACCTTGAAACATAATTACATAGGTATCCTTCCACCCATTTTTTAACTATATCAATCTACCCATCAGTCTAGGGGTGGTAACTAGTGCTAGGAGTCAATTCAATACCACATAGTTTGAATAACTCCTACCAAAAAAAAGCTCATAAACTTGATGTCCCTATCACTAATGATGTTCTTAGGTGCCCCATGAAGTCTAAACACCTCTCTAAAGAAAAAAATTGCCACTTGTATCATTCTATACCCTACTAAAATAGAAAAAAATGGTCCTTTCCTTACACCTTGGGAAGCCTTGTGATGAAATCCATTGAGATACTTTCCCATTGTTGGGACTATAGAATTTTGCAAAATTTTAAGTGCCCATGATGAAAAATTTGCTTTGCACAATTAGAAATGCATTTGAAAATTTTTCCCTAGTCACCTACTTTGGAGGGTCATAATTCAAAGCCAGTTGAATTTCATGCCAAACCCCTTGGTGAGTGTATTCATTTGACATATGTGAACATGTATGTCTAATTTCTTCTTCCCGTGATGAGTTTTGATAGGGTTTTGAAATGCAAAGTTGGAGGGTTTTGGAACTATTTTGTTGTTTGCATACTCTTAGGCCTACAAGTGGCCTCCTATTCAAGTGGATGCTTCACAGATAGATATTTTCAAGAAAAATAGATTGGTTCTCTGCATTCCCCTCATATTCATATGCTTCTTGGTCTGGTTTCAGAGTTTCAAGATCAGATTTGATATTTTACCAGGTCAAAAGTAAATGTAGTTTGTTTTGTTTTTACATCTGAATTTCCAGAATGTTTCAAGGAGGTCAAGTTTGACCCTTAATATCTTGTGAAGAATGTATATTGAAGGAAATCCCTCCTGCACACATACTCAATGGACCTAAATGACCTAATGTTTCCAGTGGTAGCTTCCCAAGTGAATTTTTGGTATTTTTCGAGATGGTGACTTGATGAGCCCTAAATGTTTTTTGACAGGTACAGTTGCAGAAAAGTTCGAGTGATCCACTTTGGAATTGAATATCTTGCACCTCAAGATATGTTCTACCAAGTTGTTTGTTGCACTGAGTTTTTGGGTCAATTTTTTGCATGACTGTGCATTTTCATGACTTTAGGAGACTGTTTGACTAGTTTTCTAGGGCGATTCCATAGGCCACTTCACCTATTTTGACTATTGTGCAAGATGCCAAAAATGGATTTTGATGGTTGCCCACTTCAAATTTTTCATGCCAGGTACATTGAGAGGCAACCTTACATCAATTGAAGATGAAATTTGTTTCAAAATGATTTTTTTTAGCCAAGCCCACATGGGGACCCAACATGCTTTACACATAGGGCATGAGTAATTTTTAATTGCAAGTGAAGAAAGATGTATGAAGATCAAAGGGGAGAAATGTTGCTAGATGTCATCTATAGATGTATTTTAGGTTTGCTTCCTTTTCTATATCTTTTCTTTCTTTCTCATTTGTAAGGGTTCTAATTTTTGAGGTTCTGCAAGGCAGATAGAGGTTCTATAAAAACTATAAAGTGTTGAGTTAGGGTGAATTTTATAATTGTTATCCATTAGTCTAAGATGCTTCTATGTTTTGAATTGTGCTTCATGAATATATTCTATCTTGTGAATGTCTCCATGGATGAGATGTGATACTTTTTTAAATTCAATAATCAAGGATTATTTGGGTTTTTTCATGCACACTTGTTGCATTTGAATTGCATTTGTTATTGCTTTATGTTCAAAGAGTAGTGTAATTTCTTTAACTAATGTAATGGGAGTATTGTGTTTCTAGGTGGATTTCTAAGAATGGTCATTTGATAAAGCTTCAGTGGTCTTGTTATCATAAGGTGATAACATTTTTAAGATATTCAAAACATGTTTAACATTGCAGGATAAAATGCTAGTTATATGACTCTGTAGCCCTTTTCTTGGAATTGGTCAATCCCTGTGCATCTTTTGTTTTTAGTTTGGTCCCAAATCTTAAAATATATAAACCCTTTTACTTTGATGATCTTTTTCTTTCACATTTAGGTTCTCTTTCCTAGTATCTTCATGGTATTTGAAAGAGTATATAGGCTAAATTTGAGAGAATTTAATCTTAACCCTCTATGTGTTTGAGATGAAGATATCTAAGTTGTGTGTTCTCATTAATGCTCAATGAAAATGGGATTATGCTTGAACCTGGTGGAATATAAAATACCCATTACTTGAATATATTTGAGAACTATCCACTTTCATAGGTCTATAGTTGGTTGCTTGGCATAAGTTTATCATACATCGGACCTACAATTAGGAACACCCACTGAGTCCTATGGAGCTCAAAGTGCAGAAGGTTTTCAGAGCCTTGTTCATTAGATTTTCTTGTCTTCAATCTGTTGATAGTGCAGATTCCTTGTTTTTAATCTTTAATCCCCTACTTTAGGCATTGTGTTTCTCCTTAGGGTTGAAGGTTGCAAGAAAAATGAACCAACACCCACTTCTAAGTAGGAATAGGTAAGGACTACAATAGACCAACATGGTAAGTATGCGCATTTTTATTTTTTTCCCACACTTGGCACTAACAAACATACTTAGTAATTTACTCCTTCATTCCTTTCCATGAGAATCTCTCATGGATCTTGCTATATGTTTTGTAAAAACCAAGATGAACAACCATACGAATGTCATGAAAATTCTTAATAATCTGCACTCTTATCTTAGATTTAGGGACTAACATTAGTCTTTCCTTTTAGAAAATGAGACCATCTCTTACCTTGTACCTCTTATCCTATAATGATCCATCTAAAATGATATTGGAAAGCACATTCTTTGCATAATCATCTTTCATTTTTTCCTTCTAATATGTTGTTATCCCTAAAAATGAGCACAAATATGGCCTTCTTAACAATGCAACTACCACTATGTTCCTCTTTCCCTTGACATATTCAATGTCAAAATCATAGGCTTTGATTTTTTTAACCCATTTTTGATGCCCATCATTAAGATATTTTTTATTTAGGAAGTATTTAAGACTATTGTGATTAGTTTTAACAATAAAATTCACTCTAACAAGATATTTCTTGAATTTGGTCAAAGCATGCACTATGACTAACATCTCCTTGTCATAGATGGAGTAACTTCTCTTACTTCCTCTCAACTTTCTACTCTCATATAATTTTTTTTTTTTTTTTTTCTATGAGGATAGCCCTAATACCATCACCTGAGGCATCATATTCAAGCTCAAATGGTTTGGAAATATAAAATAGCTAATACAATTTACTTGAACTCATCAATTGTTGAAGTGGTTGAAAGATTGTTGCGCTCATTTAGACCAAGTGAAGGCTCCTTTTTTAGTCATATCTTTAAGTGGGGTAGCTACTTGTGAATTTCCTTTTACAAATCTCTTGTAGAACCCACATAGCCCAAAAATTCCTTCAAGTAAGTAATTTTAGTAGGTGGAGGCCAATCAAGTATAGCTTTTATTTTCTCAAGATCTATACAAACTCCATTAGCGCTAATTGTGTGCCCAAGGTATAATAATTTAGTCATCCCAAACTCACACTTGGATTCCTTAGAAATTAATGACTCACTCTCAAGAATTCCCAACACCTCATCCAAGTGTCCTAAGTGCCTTTCCCCTGACATGTTGAAAATAAGAATGTCATCGAAGAAAATCAAGACAAACTTGTCTAGTTGCTTAGTGAACACCTTGTTCATGCAATATTATAACATAGTAGGTGCATTTTTTGAACCAAAAGGCATGACATGAAACTCATAATGGCCAACATGACATATGAATGTGGTTTTCTCTATGTCCTCTTCTCTAACCCTAATTTGGTGATAATCAAATCTCAAGTCTATTTTAGAAAAATAGATTGCTCTACGTAGCTCATCAATGAACTCATCTACGTGTGGAATGGGGTACCTATTTTTGATTTCCTTCTTATTCAATACCATGTAATTAATACTCATGCACAAGGTCCCATTCTTCTTCTTAACTAACACTATCAAAGAAGTGAATCGACTCTTACTCGGTCTAATGTTCCCCATATCCCAAAGCTCCTTAATAGCTCTCTCTATCTCATCCTTGTGTTACTTAGGATATTTGTAGGGTGTGGTGATCACTGGTTTATCCCCCTCCTCTAACTCAATCATGTGCTCAATTCTTCTATTAGGAGGCTGTCCTAAAGGAATACTATGGAATACTTTGCTTCACTTATAAAGAAAAGCTTGAATGTCTAGTGGATAGGACCCCTTCACCTCCTTTGTAACTATAGGAATAACCAAACACTCCATTTCCCACTCAAATTGATCATATCTAAATAGCCTCTCCATAGGTTTGAAAGGGAATACTCAAAGTCCTCCATTCGACATTCCTCTCAAGACCACATTCCTACCCTTTGATCTAAATTTTAACTCCATGGTTTGAAAATTAAAGGTGATCTCCCTAAGTGATCAAAACCATTCTATCCCCATCATTGCATCTATATCTCCAATAATCACCACATAGATTCATCCTTGAATTAATAGTTCCCTAATTGATGGGACCATCTTAGTGTAACTAATTGTGAAACCATCTATTACCATCACCCAAAATCCAAACTTTGAAGTCCTCTCTATGCTACTAGTCCCTCATAACTAAAATTATGTGTATCTCTCATGTCAATCAAAGCAACTAACTAATGCCCATTAAGCACCCCTTTGATGCACAGGGACTTATTATTTGGAAACTATGTAATTGCTAAAGCTTTCAATCATTCCCTTCTTCCTTTTTAGCCTCTTCTGGAGACCCTTCTTATTCATTTTCCCTTGAATTAGATTGTAGGTCTAATTTTTCCAATGACGATTCCTCTGCTAAATAGTATTTTATTTGATGCACCTTCTATTTGGTTGCACACCTATATATTGGGGGCTAAGGTTCTTTACATGTGAAGCAAAAATTATTGTAACTTAATTCATTAAGTGTCTCACTATCAATTCTTGTGACTGATTTCTTTGGTTGATTAAATTCTTTTGAGAAATGTTTCTTTTACCTTTGTCTTTCTTATGTAAAAATCCCTTTGACTGAAATTCACTCTTTAAAGTGGAAGACTCCATTTCTCTAGCTTTCTTGATGGCCTCTTGTAGAGAAGGTGGGTTGAATTCCTTAATCCATCCCCTCAAGGGATTAGATAACCCATCTATAAAAATAACAATGAGCCTCCTCTTAGTATATCTGTCACTAAGACTAAAAACCTCTAAAAATTAGCAACATAAGCATCCACTGAAACCCATTGTTTCAATTGATCCAACTCCTTAAAATGAAGTTTTGGATCATTCTTATCAAACCTCTCTATGAGTCTCTCAGTAAAATATGTATACGATTTAATTTGATCATGCCCCATTGTGATCATCCCATGATGCCACAACTCCATCAAGGTGTATAAAAGCATATGTTATGGGTTCTTCTTTAGGCATGGGGTTTAGATTGAAGTATGCATCCACTTTTTGAATCCATGCTCTCACTAAACTCTTACCAAACTTGTCAAAATATGGAAGGAAAAGTTTCCCTTCTTCCACAAGTCCTTATGATGCTCTCTATGGCCCTTGTTGGGCATGTGCCTCATCCTGACATCCATATAATCTTGAAGAGATATGCCATGCTGAAATCCTAGACCTGCATCAATCCAATCCTATCTAAGCTGATCTTACATTTCAATCAGTGTGAGCTCATGCTCTAGTTTTGGTTCTACTCTAGGTGGAAAAGTCAACATGAGAATTGTAGCCATGGCTTCTCTTTGGTGTTGATTTGTTGCTCTACATTGACCCAAACCATCTCCCTATCCATTATTGCCTTTGTTGTCTCCTCCCAGGTGAGCTAACCCCTCAACCACCTATGCTAGATGTTGATTGGTTTCTTGTGTATGTTATGTTGCTATCTCTTGTTCCCTAACCACAACATCCATAATAAGAATCATACTATTGAGTTCTACATGTTCCCTATCTACCCTTTCACCCCTATCACCCATATTTTCTGAGTTTGTTGATTCTATTGAGTGGGCCTTAGAGTGTTGCTCTTCCATATTTGACGGAAAATTCTCCCACAAGTTCTCCTCTCATTTATTTAGTCTTTCAATATATCTTCTTTCTTTATCTCTAATCTTATAGAGGTTCATTACCCACTGGCTTGCAAGATTAATTTCAGCTCTGATACCACTCTATTGGTTTCCCCTGATTCTTTTTGTTTTGTTTCATTTTTTTTTTCTAGATTTATTTCCAAACAACTCATACAGTGACATATTTTATGTAAATTATATAAACACCATACTAAAGAAAATAGCAAAAATAGAGTTCCAACTACTAAGATAAATAATAGTAAATTATGCTTCAACTTGTGTTACAAACTATAGAAACCAAGAAAAAGGCTAGAGATACCTTAGAGGTTATCTACCCGTAGAGAAGGAGGATTCACTACTCACAAGTCTCTTTATTCTTAGGAGAGTCCCAAGGAATGAATGTCCCTAAACTACCTCAGACCACCTCAAGGAACAAAGTGAGTTTTAGAATCAAAATGAGTAGGTCACAAACATCGTATGAACAAACTAACAAGTTTTCAGCCAAGTATGACACTGTGGCACACAGACACTGACATGACGTGTTGGAGTCCTAGAGGCACGCTAGCATCTTGTATGAACTAAAAATTAAGAATATCACAAAAAACCAAAAAGTGACTACTAATGGTCTAATTACTAAGAACTTCCAAAATGTGGGAAAATAACGAAATATAATAGGATTTTAAAGTAAAGTAAACTAAGTAAAATGTAAATGATAAAGCTAAAGAGAAGAAAGAAAATGCTTACAACAACCTAAGTAATGAAGCCTCTAGCACATGAATGTCTTTGATGCTTACACACATAGGAATGAGGAAAAATGTTGGGGCTATTTAGGGGCTTGCCTCCATCAAACCCCTATTTCGGTGTTCCCACCTCCACAGATAGCCAAATAGATAGAGAGAAATAATAAGCAAAAATGAAATGAATGCAAGAGTGATAAAAGAAAACCATGTTCAAGGAGGAGAACCTATATCGTGAAATAGAGATGGAATAGATAGGGGACATGATAAATCCCAAGATGCTCAAAGATACAAGGCACAAGATAGATATCACCTGCAAGGCTTGAGGAAGCCAAGGAGAGGGACTGAGTTGTGAGAGCCAAGAGAGTTGCAAAGTGTGTTGTAAGAACTTGAGAGCTTGAGGCTGTTGCAGCAAGAAAGACAGTTGTGCAAGCTTGAGAGAGCCAAAGAAAGAGAAGAGAGAAAAGACCCAAAAGCTAAAGAGAATCCAAAGAGAGAAAATGAATTGAAAGAATGGATTTAATAGAGAGAATATGAGGGAAAAGAAGCTTCCCAAGCCATTACAAGGCATCTTGGGACATTACCATTGAAAAAAGTAGCTAAAAAGTGGCAAGGAACTCATAAGTGACCATTTAAACATCAAAATGTCATGGGACTCTAGCATGGCACACAAACGTTCATGTGGTGCGCTAGTGTATAGAAAAATCAAGCTACAAAACAATGAGAATGAGAAAAGCATAGGGTTTGATGCAAAGATGATGCATGAGGGTAGTTGTTGGAAAAGGATTTTAAGCATCATGAGAGGGAAAAAGGTTGATGTACGGGCTGAAATGAGCCTACACAAGTGCTAAGTGAGTGGACACTAAAGTGGATGCAAAAATGCAAGTGAAATTGCAAGGGGTGCAATTTTGTGACATTACATTTTGTCCCCACTTTAGTGGGCATATGAATATACACTAATATGCACACTAAAGGAAATCTACTACACATAAATAACATCATCATGCCAAAATGATATTGTAGAAGAAGTAGATAAGCCTCAAACTGAAGAAGTATACCCCCAGGTTGAAGACCTACAAAACAAACATATTAGACAAGAAAAATATGTACAAGACAACAAGGTTAGAACATAAAAATCCATTACATCATGGGGTTAGAACATATAAAAAAACATACACATAGGCACATGGAAAACTAACATGATTTGAGTTAGCAAAGTGAAAGACCTCGATGTATAAGGTTGCCTCAGTACTATGCATCATCTCCAAATTAAGAAATAACATAGAAGAATTCTTACATGGAGAGAAGAATGTAAATTGATTTATTTAAGAGAAGAATCCATACAAAAGATAGGGAAGCAACCAATGTTGAAGAAAGAGAAAACATATACTCAAGATGAAGAAAATACAGGTTTTTCAATCTTGTATATACCTAGATGTGAAGAGAAGAGAGATGGATCCATAGGTACTCGGTCCTATGAAAAATTGAACAAAGGCTCTACAGATTCTTGGTCTTATAGAATTGGCTACACAGGTTCTTGGTCATACATAAGTTAAACAAAGACTCTATAGGTGCTCAGTCCTATAGAATAGATGCAACAAGTTATCGATCCTATGGGGTCTAGCATGAAAAGAGTCTATAGGTGGTTGGTCTTGAAGAGTTTGATGCGAAAGTTCCTTACAGGTGCTCGATCCTACAAGGAAAGCTTGATGCAAAGGATTTCTATAGGTTCTCAGTCTTGTAGAGCAAGACTAATCAAATAAGCCTATGGCTACTATAAACTGTATTGCAATATAGTCTTAGAAAAGATAGGTCTAGTTAGGTTTCCCCAAGCTAGGAACAAAGATATAAGATAAGTCTAGTCAGGTTGCTCCCAAGCTAAACACCAAGATATATGATGTCTGAAACCAATACATGCTGACATTGAATATCATATCATAGAATTCATTTCAGAGAAAAGATTTCAAAGGGAGTTCCTTCGATAGGGAACCCTTCAAGACACCAAGGGTCCCATTCAAAGGAATGCTCCAATTGAAAGATAGAGAGAAGAGAGGGGGTCCTTAAGAAGAACACACATCTCCAGAACAAGTTATTGTTGCCCCCAACATATAGGGCAGGAGAACCATGCAATATATTATTGTTCCACCACTATAGAGAGAGTATGGTTACACACAATAGTGTATGTCCATGAATGACAATGAGCAAGTAAAGCTACAATTGCCACATAATGACCACCAACACAATATATGGGAGGTGTAAGAACCTCATGAGAAGATGCTTAGAATAGACCAAATAGAGGAAGACCTCAATATCACTTGTTATGTGAAGAGATATGTGTATCAACATTTGGAAGAGTGATGGAACCAAAATCACAAAGTTGTATTTTATCCTTCAACCTTCCTTACATTCACTAGTGGAATGGCCAAGAACTCAATGGTATGCATAGAAAGAATGTTTTTCTTTATCATGCCTGTGAAATTCCTTATATGAAAGAGGAGGAAGAGTAATAAAGTGGGCTTTGAGAAGCCTCAACAAGATACACTCTTGCTCAGATAGAGGATGAGGAGCATGAAGCAACCCTTTCTCTGTGAAGACTAGTTTTACTGCTCTGAAGAAGAAGACATGAATATAGAAAATAATGGAGGATGAATCACTTCAAGAGAATGAGGTTGAGTGGAAATCATGTGTCAACACTCAACCATGGTTTCTATTTAGATTGTTCATTCGAGCAACCAAGCCCCAAATTATGTTTACGAGGTACACATTCTATAGGGACCTAAATATATTGTTCATTACGTCCACAACCTTTATGCCCATAGCCATATTTAGAGACAAGTTTAAAACTAGGTTCATAACATGTTTGCAAATCTTGGGAAGGGGAAGAATTTTCACAGAGATCATTATTTCAGCAATGGGGATTATACTCCTCTATGGGATCACCATCAACCTTCTTGACAGGACTACTAGCATTAGCCTCTTTAACAAAAGTGTGATCATCTTCCTTAGAGGGGGGAGGATAAACATTAAGAACATTACAATTCATGTTCACATTATCCTACATCGTAGAAGAATAATCATCTTTGATAATAGGTTTGGATGATGTTGTCAGAAGGTTCAAGTGGATCGGGTCGAATTTGTATTCTCCAATGAAGGATTCTGTAAAGTTTAAAGAACCCCAATCATCACCAAGAAATGCATTCTATCGAGAAGAAGAGGGGGTAGAGTTAGGATTTATTTCTTCAAAAGGATCTTCTTCAGGGACATCTGCCTCAAGATTATACTTTATAATAGGTATTGTTGGAGTAGACACCAACATATTGGAAGACACTTAAGGGATAAGATTTTTAAGAGTAGGTGCAATCGAATCCTAACTAGTAGTAGCCATATCACATAAGTGTATGGCCTCGAGGTCAACCTTGATTGTGACTACTTGATTGTTATGAATGAACTTAATAGATTTATGCAAGGTAGATGAGATTGCACACATAGCGTGAATCCATGGTCTACCGAGAAGAAGATTATATGGTAATTTTTCTGACATAACATATACAAGGGTGTGTATGGTAATAGGCCCCAACCTTAAAGGTAAGACTATCATGCTTAGGGATTTCCGACTGACATTATCAAAACCATGAATAACAAGAGAAGATGTTGCAAGTGAAGTTGAATCAATTTCAATTTTAGGAAATAGATCAATGCTACCTACGTTGAGTGTCAAACCAACATCAATGAGAGTATGTCAAATTCCAATATTGTTAATGCTGACTATTATCATTAGAGGGTCGGCTTGCTTTTGTACTTCCCGAGGAGGGAGTTCTTGTGGATAGAACACAATATTTGATGAATCCACACAAATATGAGCTATCAATGTATTAACATCTATTGGCCTAGTAGAAGGAAAGATGATCTTTTGCAAGGCTTATTGAAGCATACATTGGTAAACCGGTGAAGAATAAAGCAAGTCCCACAATGAGATCTTAATTAGAGTAACACGGAGTTGCTCGATAAGATCATAATCACTAGGTGCTTTAGTTGTAGGTTTAGGTGTTGAAGGAAGTCTTGGCTGAGAAGGTGGTAAAAAAGTAGGTTGATCAACATTTACTTTATTCCTTCTAGTATTATAAGCATGGGCTACCATTCTATAAGAGGGAGCCTTAGAAAGGTAAGGAGAATCACTATTAAATGGAACATCATTAATGTAACAAATTCTCTTAGGAGGACTAGTTGGAGCCAGATAAATGACTAGTCTCTTAGGCCATTGAGGGAAAATAGAGATAGATGAAATTTATGGATTCCTTACAAAATATAGAGGAATCATGTGAAAAAATATTCTTAGCATCTATCCTTGAAGGATCCGTTGTGAGAGGAGATTCATCATTTACTAATGCATCATCTCTAGAAGAGAGTGCATTGGAATAGAGACGAGATTCATCATCAACCAAGAAGAGGGTTTTTATCATCAACCAACAAAGAAGAACTCCCTAAGCTCATTCCAACAACATATCCTTAAGTTGTCAAAAAACATCTATATCTAAATGAGAGATTAAAATCATATTTATAAAGTGAGGGAAAAGTTAGTGCAACTTGCATTTGAATTTGAATGTTTTCCCTCTAACTTCAATTTTTTGAAATGACATGAAATTATCCACAAGAGGGTTGACCCCATTTTTGATCTCACAATACAAATTTTTATTTAATTCAATCCTCAACTATGACGTCCACTTATGCGGCCTAGCCTTGATTTTTTTGAAAACAACTTGAATGACAACTTTTCTAGGCATTGGAATAGGAGAACATTTCATGAACACATCACCCTCACTTAAGTTATAAAATAAATTTATAAAAGAGAACTTAAGTGATAACAATCAAATATTAATCCATCCACCATTAGAACTCAGCAAGGCCATTACTGGAAAGCATTATACTGACCGAAAGAGGAATAAAGACTAGACCAAGTGCTAAAAATAAGACTTACTAAAAATAGCAATTTTCTAAAAATAGTAAGTGATTCCAATCTCCAAATCCAACTAGATCAGAGCCCAACAAGAAATTCTAAAAATAGCCATTTCCAAAAATAGCAAGTCTATCAAAAACTCAAAAAACCTTCACAAGGAATAACTTAGGACATTGAGTCCCCTAACCATATCCACATAGCCTAGGGAACTTGAGAATATGCTATTGGAAAAACTTATACTAAGCTAGGTGCAAGATGTAAGGAAATTAGAGTAGAAAAAACAATTTCCTACTCTAATCTTGAGAGGAGATATTATGCAAACTTTAAAATTGATCTAACAATTATAGAAAAATAGAAACACATTCATAACAAAAAAAAAAATAATGAACACAAGATATATGTGGGGAAAACCCTTTTGGGTGAAAAATCAACACTCCAAAGCCTACTCAATGTATTTCAAATCCAATAACAAGATTACATACACTTGCAGAGCAAGTCTTTTATAGGAGTATAACTAGTAAACAATTCTAGCAGCAATTCGACAACATAATAGTACCTGCAAGCTCAACACACAAAATACTCCCCAATCCTTTAGTTTATAGACCTCCAACTATACAAGAAACCATCTGTGGTTTACAAAACCATGTGCAAAACCTCTCATGAGGTGTATTACATCAAAAGGAAAGATTTCAGTCTAAAATTGGGCTCTCACTTCCACAATATTCTCTTTGATTTTTGACCCTCAAAGATGTCATAAAATCTATCATAATATCTCTTAAATTAACCCTTCCATGATATACTATCACATGGACATATTTTGACTTCTATTATTTCTATTTTCAAAGCACCGACAATGTGTAACAACTATAGGAAAATATTAAATGAAAATAATTCAAATCTACGAAAATAGCAAGGTTGAGACACCTCATTTCCAACATTCTCCCACTTGTCGAATACCTTGCAAGAGCCAATGAAACATACCATCATGGATCAACTGCTAGGGGCCGAAAGGCCCATAGACTCGAAACACCACCTAAATTTTGTTGTGCTCATGGGCTTAGTTAATGCATCTACAACATTCACCACTATCTCTACCTTTTCCAACTTCACCCTGCCATCCTTGACCATATCTCTCATGAAATGATACTGAACATCAATGTGTTTCGTCCTGGCATGAAAAACTAGGTTCCTCACAAGGAAGATTGCACTCTAACTATCACAATCAAGTGTAACTACACCTTATTTCAATCCAGTATCTAAACATAAATGCTTCAACCAAATGGATTCTTTACAAGCATGAGTAGCTACCATGTACTCTACCTCAGTAGTGGACAAAGTGACCACATCCTATCGCTTTCTCATCTAATTAATTTCACCACCATTCAGAGTAAACACATATGCACTGGTGGACCTTCTGCTATCAACATCACCAACCCAATCTGAATCCACAAAACCATGAATACTCAGGGAATGCTGCTCTCCTATACCGTGAAAACATATAGAGTATTCTATTGTACCCCAAAAATATCTGAAGACCCTCTTAACTACACCCCAATGCACTCTTCTAGGATTATACATAAAACAAGAAAGAAATCCCACTGCTTGGGCAATGTCTAGTCTTGTACATACCATATCATATATTAAGCTTTCAACTGTGTTGAAATAATGGATGCTGAATCATCTAATGAAGCTGTGCATACTTCAAATAATCTTTTCCAAGAAGAAATTCAACCACACAAAAAGTGTTGCAACTAAGGGCATGCAAATGGAGATTGCTATTGATCTAGAATATTAGATTATTACAAATGTACAAATTCTTTGAATATATAGGCATGAATGAGATACAAGATCTAATATGATGTTGCCATGTGTCATGATCTAACAACATGTGACAACATGTGAATCCTACCTAGGAAATGATAAAAGATTGAGATAAGTTCTAGAAGGACAACTCATCTTCTAGAAGGAATCTTATCACCTACAAACATGGAAAGGGGAATTACCCCATTATTTATGATATTCTAATGATGTGACCTAGGACTAAATTAAATGCAAGATCTAAGTTAACTTATGCTAGTGTAATAAATAATTAATTACAATAACAAATTGCACTCTAGTAGGGTACTCTTCTTATGTCTTCCATCTCTGATGGGGATGTAGGACATTGTGAAATAGAGAGCTTTGTTCCCAATGTAACAAGAACAAAAAGTGGTTTACAATCCCACATGTTAAACATTTGCAAAATTGAACAAACATACTTACTCTGGCTCAGCCATAGCTTTCTATTTTCATGATCTCTTCTAATCTCCATCCCAAGTATGCATTTTTCTACACCAAGATCTTTCATTTCAAATTTCACAGAGAGCTGAGATCTCAATTCTGCAATCAAACCTTTTCCTTTCCCAACAAACATGTCATCAACATATAAAGAAATTACCAGGAAATAATTAGATTTAAAATATACACAGTGATCAAAATTCTAGTACCACATCCTAGGACTTTGTTTAAGTCCATACATAGATTTCTTTAACTTACAAATCAACTTGATTTTACCTTTTACCACGTAGTGATCTAGCTATGTCATATAAATTCTTCCTCCAAATCATCATGACAAAACACAATTTTCACATCCATTTGTCCCACCTATAGATCATAAGATGTTGCAATAGACAATAGAATATGAATGGATGTCATTTTAGCAATAGGAGAAAAGATCTTTCCATAATCAATAACATCAACTTGAGAGTATCCCCTCGCAACCAACTGTGCCTTATACTTTTCAACATCTCCATCTGAACCAATCTTTTTCTTAAACACCCATTTACATCCAACAGGTTTCAGACCTTTAGGAAATGGTACAAGGTCCCATGTATCATTCCTTTTAAGAGCTGTCATCTCTTCATCCATGACTATTTTCCAAGGCTCTGCATCATTCATACCCAAAGCCTCTTGCATAGATCTCGATTCATCAATGTTAGTAATCAAAGCAAATATACACTTCCAATAATCGGGTGAATACACATGCTTTTGAGGTGGTTTCCTTTTCCTTTTAGACCTTCGAACAAGTTGAGGTGGAGGTTCTTCCACTTCTTCCTCTTCTTATTCCTCTTCTGAAGATTTAGAGCTTGATGAGCTCTCCTTAACTTCTTGTCTATTTTGGGGTCTTGATTCAACTTCCTCAAGAATAGAAGGAAGTTGAACCACATCTTTTTTCTGTTCAATTTATTTATGTTGTTCTAGCTGAAAATTAACAAGAGAAGATTTAATCTCTCTAAAAATAACACTTCTGGAATAAATTACCTTTTGTGCAATAGGGTCCCAAAGCTTGTATCCTTTCACACCATAGTTGTAGTCGATGAAGATACATTTGAAAGCCTTGAATCTAATTTTGTTCTCTTCTCCTTAGGCACATGTGCATATGCCTCACAACCAAAAATATCTCAGATGTCTAAGTGAAGGCTTTTCCCCGACCAGGCCTCCATTGGCATTTTATCAACAAGAGTTGATGTAGGAGATCTATTTATTAAATAAAAAGTAGTGGTAATAGCTTTAGCCCAAAATTTTTGTTCTCGATCAGCTCCACTCAAAATGCTCCTAGCCTTCTCCATTAACATTCTATTCATTCTTTCTGCAACTCCATTCTGTTACGAAGAATATAGAGTTGTATTTTTGTCTTTTAATCATGTAATCTATACAAAATCTATCAAAGTCTATAGAACAATAATCACCACCATTTTTAGTTCTCAAACATTTAATTTTCTTTTCAGTTTGAGTTTCTACCATAGCCTTGAACTCCTTAAAACAACTGAAAACTTTAGATTTACTCTTTAAAAAATACACCCATTTCCTCCTACTAAAATTATTAATAAAAGTAACATAATAAATTGATTTACTAATAGAAGAAACATCAACATGACCAAATACATTAGAATGCATCAGATCCAAGATACATGAAGACTTGTGAGAAGACGAGTATAACTAAATGTGGTTCTGCTTTCCATAAATACAATGTTCACAAAAATAAAACTTTCGATTGCAATAATTCAACCCCTCAATGAGGTTCTTATTTTTCAGGGCTTTTAAACCCTTCTCTCCAATGTGGCCAAGCATTTGGTGCCATAACATGGTCTTCTCTATAGGAAACTTTGATTCGGTAGACAGAGCACCCTTGGGTAGCCAAAAGCCACGACCATTGGCAAAAGAGGAAACCATCTCTTTTTTTAGCGAATTAGTTTTTGGCTTAATCTTATCAAAAGTGCTATTGCATTCAACTATGCATGCATCAAGCTGGTACAATGTACCAAATCTACTTCCTCTTGCTATCACCATAGAACCTCTCACCATTTTCACACATGCTTTAGAAAATTGTGCATGCACACCCACATCTATTAGCTTGCTAACAAATAATAAATTTCTTGCTAGTCCTGGGATATGTAAGACACCATCAAATTGTCTAACTCTATCATCAAAAAATTTCACATGAATACTACCATGGCCAACAATATCAAGGAAAGATTCATCACCCAAATACACCTTACCACCGTCATAGTTTCCATACTTACTAAACCAGTTTATGCTAGGAGTCATGTGGAATGATACAACTGAGTCTATCAATCATACATTATCACTTGCACGAGTGGCCAAGGCTATAATAAAGGAACCTCCATCTTCCTTTTTAGAATCAAAATCAAAATTTTTCTTCTTCTTCTTTTTCTTCTCTTCTTTACATTCCTTTTGGAAGTGTCTAGGTTTGCCACAGTTCCAACAGATTGCCTTGGACTTACCAGGAGATTTTGATCTCCCCTTGTTTTTGGACTTGGAATGGCCACATTGCTTCTCAGTTTTGCCTTATTCTTTTTTCCTCCCTTAAACACTCAAAGCCTCTTTGACATTTAGAGACACCTTCCTTCTCATCTATTCGAAGAGTAGAGAACCAACAACATCCTCCATCTTCAAGATGACATAAGTGCTCCCAATGGCCATGACTAGGTTGTCCCATGAGTTTGGCAGTGAACACAACAAAGTTTCACACCTTTCTTCTTCATCCATATTAACCCCAATTGAGGTCAACTGAGTCACCAACATATTGAATGTTTCCAGATGCTCAAAATTTTTTCCATCTTCTTCCATTCTCAAGGAATACAACTTCTTCCTAAAGAAAATATTATTTACTAGAGATTTTGCTTGGTATATCTCACCCAACTTCTTCCAAAGATTCTTCAAAGTGGATTTTTCATGGACATTTATCAAGATTGAATCTGCAAGACATATTGTAATGAGACCTTTAGCTTTTCTATCCATTACATCATATTTTGCAGCCAAAGCTAGATCCATATGCCTCTAGACATTTTCATCCACTGCATCCCATATATCCCAATCAATCAACAAATCTTCCATTTTTAGCTTCCACATTTCAAAGTTTGTGTCAAAAAAATTCTCTACCTCAATCCTCCCAAATGTGCTCACCATTCAAAAATGATATCTGCAACAAGATCACAAAGAATCCTCTGCACAATCTCCCACTCAAACCTTGATTAGCACAAAAAACACAACAACCCACAACTGAAACCAAAGGTGATCAAGCTCAGATACCACTTGTAAGGAAATTAAAGTAGCGTAAACAATTTCCTAAACCAATCTTGAGAGGAGATATTATGCAAACTTTAAAATTGATCTAACAATTACAGAAAAACTAGAAACATATTCATAATAGAAAATAAACAATGAGTGCAAGATATACGTGGGGAAAATGCTTTCAGTTGAAAAACCCCACACTCTAAATCCCACTCAATGTATTTCAAATCCAACAAAAAGATTACATACACTTGTAGATCAAGTAGTTTATAGGAGTATAACTAGTAAACAATTCTGGAAGCAATTTGACAACATAACAATACCTACAAACTCAACACACAAACTACTCTTCAAGCCTTCAATTTATAGACCTTCGGCTATACAAGAAACCATCTGTGGCTTACAAAACCATGTGCAAAACCTCTCATGAGGTGTATTATATTAAAAGGCAATATTTCGGTCTAAAATTAGGTTCTCACGTCTACAATATTCTCCTTGATTTTTGACCCTCAAAGATGTCATAAAATTTGTCATAATATCTCTAAAATTAACCCTTCCATGATATACTATCACATGGGCATCTTTTGACATCTAATATTTTTATTTTCAAAGCATCAACAATGTGTAATAGTTGTAGGAAAATCTTAAATGAAAATAAATCAAATCTACGGAAATAGCAAGGTTGAGACACCTCATTTCCAACACAAGAAGGGGACATTACAACCACTTGCTCCTAAAACTTTAATGCCTTATCAAATTTATTTTAAGAAGCTAGCTGACTATGACCCTGCAAAGAAAAATGAATGGAAAAAGGTTCTAAAGGACCAAAGATGGGATGGATGTCAAATTAATTCTTGGTGGAAGTACATAAAAGAAGTCAATAAACACACTATCTATCCTTAGAAATTTGCAACAAATGAACAACTTAAAAAGCTATTTGAGAATACCTATCAAAGTCCAACATTAAACTTCAAGTATCTAAGAAAATGAGTGGGGAAACCATAACTATTCAAGATGACGATCAACTAGACATAGCATCACCCCATAGCTATAGGGGATCTACTCAAAAATTTCCAATACAAGGAACTAGTGAGGGTAATCCTTTTCAAGTGGAATAATAGCATTAAACCCAAATCCTTACCATGGGAACACTAATTGGATGAATAATCCTTAATCTAGAATGAGAGTAAATAAAAGCCATTGAAACCATAGCTCTAGTTTGAAATATAACTAAAGTAACTTCAAGAGGGTAATCATAGGGAGATCATCAATAAGTAGAGAAATGTCTAAGTTAAAAAGGATGAAAATCACCTACTTCGACTTCCCAAGTATTAAGGTCCCTACAAATACACCTTATTCAAAAAAAAGAACAACAAACTGTAGAAGGTGGGGATGATGGCCTAGAGGATGAGAAGTAGAGAAAATGAAAAAAAGGGTGATGATTCATAGAGAAAGAAAAATAAACTAAAGTGGAGAGCCACTACCCAGAAGATCCATCACAAAAAACACTAGTTGCTTTTGCTAAAACCATAGTGAGCATCTATTTTCTTACTTCTCTTCCATTTATATCATTCATCTATTTTTTTCTAAATAGCAACATAGCTTCCTACTAGGTGATTTTCACACACCTTTAACCCTATTCATCCCCCTTCCTACTCATCCACTTTCTCCTCAACATGGATGCACACAAATGATGAATTATAACCCATTCATTCCTCCTCCAAATATTCCATGTATCAAATGCCTACCTAACATTTCTTATTCTTAGAGGATACCGCTTTCCACCTTTTCCACCATTGTGAGACCTTTCACTTCACAAGTCATGGGTTCTTCCCCAACCTCTACATGCTTTCATGTCTCAATCTCTTTTCACTTCATCACCTAGACAACAACAAATGCTAATCTCTTGTCCACCTTTGTTTTATACTCAACCTCCCCAACTACCCTCTTGTCTAACAAAGGTAGAGACAAAACCTTCTATTATCAACATATGCAACAAGTCCAAGTAGAAGCATGAAAAAAGGAGAAAAAAGACAAGGTAATGTGTTGTCATGCATTAGTAAGTTTAAGTATGAACATGACTATGGTAATTAGTGTCAAATATTTATTATCAAGGATTGTCCTAATAGGTCTAGTGACTCCCATAATCAAGGCCATTTCCCTAAGGGTTCACTACTTTCATTTATTTATTTATTCATAGTAAGTGTTTAAGCAAGATTGAATGTTATATGTAGGCTCATGCATGTGCCCAATATGTAGGTATGCAATACATGTGTTACTAGGTATGCTATGTACCCATCCCAAACTCCTATTAGATTTGTAATAGGAATGGGTCTCAATCCATATATATTTTGTGTATGTCTAGGTTCCAACCTAAGTTTGGGATGTGCTTGAGCTACAACCACAGTCCAATGCCTGGCCATACCTATGCCCAATCAAGAAAACTACCTTTTTAATTAAAAATAGAAAGCAAAAATATAACTCTAAAAGCCTAAACTAAAAGTAACTACCTAACTACACTGACAAAAAAACCGTAAACAACACTTACTTTCATTCCTCACTCACCCAAATTCCATTGTTAATAATTGCTCATGGTATCTCTTAACAACAATTAATATGATTATTTCTATTAATTTTCCATGTGTAGTTGCATGTTTCAAAATTTGACCAATGATTATTGCTATATTTTTATACATACCATTTTAGCATTTTACAATGAATTATGCATTATTATATATGATCTATGTTATGTATTTAATTTTTAAAATTATGTGAAAAGTATGGCTATTTTAATTTAAACTATTACCCTACCAAATTTGAGTTAGAAAAATTGCTTACTTGTGAGAATCAAACTAGATGTGGAATTGGTACTTGAACTTGAACTCAAATTGACAACTAAGAATAAAATCTTATGCACGTATCTATGCATTCATGGTATAATGCCCTCAAATAAGAATCACAAACAAAAGACCTGTTGTTATTGGGATCACTTTAATTATCGCAGCTTTGTCTAATCTAATCATAAATGCAATTTTTCTTGTTGGGTTTTCTCATGTATAATAGGATTGAGGAAATGATTTCATTGCACCATCTAATCAATATATAGAATTTGGATTAATGCATCCATGGTATAATATATTAGGAAGTTATGCTTCGAATTTCTTTCCACGTGATTATATATTATCAAATAGAATAGATCATTTTCACACACATTCTTGCAAAAATCCCTCTGATAGCTTCTACTTTCTTTCACACCAATGGAGTTATACTTCATTTAGGAGAGATTGTTTCCTTATCAATATAATAATGTTAAAAATAATCTTTCATACACATATATAGATAATAAGAAAGAGTGCTCAATTTCTATCTAGAGATTTAATAGTAGGAAGAGTTAACAATAATAAAATCAACATATGAAAATTTATTTATTTTGAAAATTTTAAATATTTATACACCTTTCACATCACGACTTCTTATTATGCATTTGAGTCAAATAGAGATCTTTATGAGCTTAGATAGTTTTATGGCATTTTGAAGAATTTCAATAATTTTAATATTTTATTGATGTTTTAGGTATTTTGGTAATGAACCAGATCGCATTACCACCTTAGAGCAAGCAAAAGATGTGGAGGAAACCATACATGAAGCTATCATTCAAATGCGTAATCACAAGGTATTATAAGTATTATAATTTACTTTATATTTCAAAAAATTATAAAAAAAGATTGGAGATCATCACTTGTTCAAAAGATAAAAAAAAGATCAAAAGGAACAAAATTGAATATTTTATACATGCTAACTAAACTTTATGAAAAAAGGGTGATTTTATTATTAGTGACAAAATAAATCTATATGAATGTAAATAAGCTTTGGAATTATTCATTAATTTGTAAGTTGAGTGACATAACCAAGTTTTCCTTATGTTCTTAGAGAAATTTAGCAATGATAAAACTATGGAAGAACCAAAGTCTTATGTTCATGTGCAATAGGATTAAAGATTTAATCATTTTTTAATACATTTAGGGTATGAAAAACCTATTTTGTTTATCCTTTGAAATTAGACATATATTAGTGAAGATAAACATTGTATTGTATTAGATGTATATTTTTTCCTTTGTTGATCATTTTCAAGACTGTATCCTCCTCTCTCTCCAATTTGTAGAGCCATCACTATTATCTTTTCTTTTAGAGGTTTTTTGATCACCTTCAAACAAATATAGTAATGAAAATATAATCTATTGGCCTAAGCAATAACAACAAGAAAATTTCATCTACCCCTCATTTTTTGAATTATATTTTTCCACAATATTTACTAGGATTTCATTTCATATTTGAAACCTACAAGGAACTGAGTACAAGCAAAAATATGGAGGTTAAATTAAGAATTTAATTGTTTTTATATTATAGAGAAAATAATATATGTTTTGTTATTAAAAAAGTTTTTTCAAGTGCAAAGAATGTATTTTTAAAAATGGACATTTATGTTTGGTACAATGAAATTTATATGCATAATATTTATTTCATTCTTCTTCCAATATAATGTGTTTTTTCTTATTATGTTTTTTCTAAAACAGGAAAGTTTAAAGAATAGCCAACTTATGTCCCTTGCTCAAGCTAGTCAACAGGTATTGATAAGCACAATCTTTGGACCATTTTAATACAATGCATTTTTTTGGATGTTTACATTGAATTGATTGCATCAAGATTACTGATTTATCTATTGGAATTAAAGATTTATCATAGTGGATTGCATCAAGATTACTGATTTATCTATTGGAATTAAAGATTTATCATAGTGGATTACACTTGCCCTTACCGATGGAGGCAGACAATTAGTCACAACCTATTTCATCGATGTCTACCGAGAGTCAACAAATTCTCCTACATGAAGATCCTAACTTGATATTATCTCAAAGGTGCGATTAATTATTTTACAAAATGGTTGTAGAATTCTTATGATGTTTTTCATTTGTGTTAATGTTATTTCTATTAAATGATAAGCAATTAATCATATGGATATTTTTAAATTTTGCAGAGATGTTGATCATGTAGATAACCACCTGTCAATTCCTCCACAGTATGTTCTTGATGGTAGACATTCTGATATAGATGAAACTTCAACCCAACAAGAAACATATTTCAGTGAATTAAACCAAGGAACAAGACTAAGATTGCAATTGGGCCACCATTTCTCTCAGCTACAACACCAGTATAATTCTTTTCTTGAAGATAATAAATTCAAGATGGAGATGGGTATGAATTTGCAAGCCACTACCATATACTTCCAAAATCATGACTATGAAACTCCTGGAATTGCATTTGATGGGTTACCTCAACAATGGCCTACAAGTTCCAACCATGCCATCATGTCTCTCTTTGGGAAGCATCCATTTCCTCAGGTAAGATATTAACACCATGAAATGAACAATATAAGTGGAATTGCATTGCCATCATTTAGATTTTTTTAAAGTTTATTTACTTACACATGTTTTTTGCCTTATCGCCATGGTATCCCAAGGCTTAGAGTTACATTATAGTATTGATCTAAATTGTTGCAATGCTTGTGTCTATTTTTTTTCAAATCTTAAATCTTAGAAAATAACAGTTCTAGCTGAACTACTATAAGATGTAAAAATCATATTGTATTTTCTCACATAGGAATATTAAGCCATTTTAATTGTATTTTTTTTTGATAAATATCTTTTTTTGTAATGTGAACATATAATTTCTCTCTTTAAAATTTGTAAGATATTAAACCATCAATTGAATGGTTTAAATAGAATTTCATTATCATAATCTAGATTTTCTTAAGTTCATTTACTTTTACATGATTTTTTTGTCTTATCATGAGTAGCTCAAGCCCTAGAATTACATTATAGTATTGACATAAATTGTTGTAAAAATTGTATTTTTTTTTTTTCAAATATTAAACCTTAGAAAATGACCTTTCTAGCTATTTTAAAATATGAAAATCATGCTTATATTTTCCCACTTTAGGAATGTCAAACCATTTTACTTGTAGTTTTGATCAATAAATATTAATTTTGTTTTTGTAATGTGAACACAGTTTATGTATGATTTTTCAATAGCATAATGTACTCACATTATAGTTATCATAATTACCTTAAGACTTATATTTTGACTCTTGGTACTTAGCTTTTGTCTCTAATCATATCCCTACTCTTGGTACTTGTATTTTAGACATCTGCCATAATATTTCAGAAACTAGGAAATGTCTTATATACAATTATTCAATAGCAATGTATTATAGATTTCTATTTTTGTTAATAAGTGTTTAAATAGAGGTGATGAGAGAAGAGAAGGTATGAGTTTTGCTTTCTTCTTGTAAATTTTTTGTATCCAAGTAATGCATTACTAAGAAGAAAAAATGAGTTTGGATTTTTTATTAATATAAATTTGATTCATATTTCTAATTTTAAAAATAAAAAAATAAGATAAAACAATTCTCTGTAGTTATTAGTTTATGCAAAAATACCTATAAGATCATCCATATGTTATCAAATTGTTTATGTTTGTCTATCCATTGTTGACCATATGGATTAAGTAGGACTATCCCATTCAATGAAGTTTGTGAGCAAATATAAAATAATTATTTTGAACAATCCTATACATATGATCTCTAACATTAGATTAGAATTGTGTTGATGAAAATTTCATGGAGCCCAAAGGTTTTTATTTGATCACATTTGAGAATTGTTAACTCGGGTAGTTTTTGAGATCTGTTAACCATTCATATGTTTTTTTTTTCTTATTTATAAATTATTTAAAATTCTTTAATTTTCATTTGTAAGTCTTGTAATATTTTTATTTTGATGGTGTGTGTGTGTGTGTGTATATATTTATTGTGGCACTTTTTCAATGCTCTATTATTCTATTTTTAGTAAAATGGTGTCCCATTTTTCATCCCTCAAAATAGATACATCTCCTATTTTGACATGGCTATGGTTATTGCAATGTATTCTTTGAGCTTCTTTGGTTGGTTTGAATTTTCTTCATTTATTTTATTTAAGTAGTTTTTGTTTCCCATGGTGTTTTAGCTACCCTCCTTTGCTTCTTTACTCTCTATACTTTCTTGTTCAATTGATCTACTTTGGTTAGATGTGGACATTGATATAAATATATTATATTTTACTTCATGACTATTAAAAATCTGTACTAAGGTATTGAAATGTTACTTGGAGTTCTTAAAATTGGTTGTATTGTTTTTGCAGCAACAATCTCTGACTATATTAGATGGTTTTTCAACATCAATGCACCAACAAATGGACTCTTTAGGAGATCAAAACTCACTAGATGCTTAGAGACTTGTTTATCTATAGGTCACTTCAAGGTTTGGAGGTAGCTTGGATAAAGATTTTTTTAGAAGGTTTTGTAAGTACTTGTTGTAGTTTGTGCCTTGTTATGTTTTATTTTGTTTAGTACATTCATCCAAAGAATACAAGGTTTTATTGCAATGTAATGTTGATAATATTATTATGTTGAAGATAAAAGACAAATTTTCATAGAATATATGAAAAAAATGAAAGTGAAAAAAGAGATGTTTTTAATACCTTGTATATGGAGTGCACAAGAATGTGCTAAGAAGCACAAAGCTTATGGACTTAATACATAAATAGATTTTTTTTCCTATTCTTTTGCAATTGTCTATGAGTGGGATATTCTCATGTATACATTTAATTAAACATTATTTTCCTAGATTTTGTGTAGGATATCATTTTTTAGGCTCATAAGGGGGAGTTTTTAATGTGAAAGAAAATATTGAAGATTTAACAAGATTTGTATGGCATGCATGTGGGAAATGTGAGTTTGAAGAATTGTCTATCTAGATAGATAATTTGTCATAGAATAATCTATTTTCTATTTTTTATTTAGGTCAATTGAATTCCACTTGATTTAGCACACAAACTTGCATAATAATCTTTGAACTCAATTTATTTTATATTTTTTGAAGTAATTGAGAAGTGTTCTCAGACATGGTATAAATAGATTGAGATAAAAAAAATTATTTTTTATTTTGAGATGAATATACCTAGATTTTTTTTACAAATGTAGTAAGTCTTGACGACACAGTATTTTTAGTAGTGATTAAAAAATTACTTCATATCAATATTTTTCTTAGAAGGTAGACCTTATATTATAGTTTTGAATTAATAATTGTTTAAGGAAAAATTTCAAAGGTGACTTAACTAAAAAAAAAGGATATATTTTCATCGTTTGTGTTATAATCACTTATATGTACCATAAAAGAGTATAATTCATAATTGTGTGATATTTATTAATAAGACTAATCAGTATTATTTAGAATATTATGATATAAATAAATATATAAATATATCATATTGAACTTTAGATCTATTGACTTGCATTTCAAACTTCCTTGTAAAGGTGATTGAACTAAAATATTATGGTTATAAACTTGTAAAAATCTCTCTATATTTAGGATGAGACCATTAAAACATGTATGATTTGTAAACAAATGACTTTACATTAAGAATATAATTGGAAATGAACATATGCAATATTTTTTTACAAAATTTTAAAGCATTCCAAACTTTATACAATCTTATCAAAATGCAAATGCAATGATTGAGGATTATGTTTAAGAGTGTATTTGAAATGGTTTCATATGATAAAAGATCATTTTGAATATTAATCTTGGTTTAGGTTTTAAGGAATTCTTTTGTGATGGTAAGCATATATCATTGGCAATGAAATATTGACATGCTTACATGAATAATAAGTTTTAATATGTTATAATGTTGTTAAAGAATTTCAGAAATGATAATTATTTAAAATTATGTAATTTCATTTTAAAATGGAAATTTTTGAGCATTTTAATAAAAAATAATTTATTAAATAGATCCTTAATTGTTATTGACATTATTGTTTAACAATACTTGCATAGTAATAAAATGTGTAAAATTCTCATAACAAAGTCTTAGTAACAATTCTCTGGTGATGTTGGGCTGTTGATTTCCTGTGTCCTATCTTTTTGCAGCTTTCGTTGTGTTGGTTGGGGTTTTTGGTCCCCTCAAAACCGGTATGTAAGGGGTTTCTGGTCCCCACAAAACTTGTTTATCGCTAATAAAAAATAATTCATGGTTACTTTCCCAATCTGTTAGAGACACACACCTAAATAAAAAATACACCATCAATATGAGCAACTTTTTCCATGAGAAATCATGAAATGGGTGAATTCAAAATGAAAATTTTAATAAAAATAATCAAGTTACTTTTTGGTTTTAATAGAAACCCATATTTGAATTCAAAAGGAAATCATTAATGATGATGATCAATTTAATTTGGAATTTAACAGGAATCCGGACTGAATTTTCCCTGCCATGGAACCAAAAAATGTTCAGAATCATTGCAATAAAATCAATGCACTATGAGTACTCCCTTCAAATTCTTCCCACCAAAACACTGTTCCAACTCATTCAAACCATTCCACAAGCATTTACCACAATAATCCTTGGACAAATCCTTCCAATACCGTGCACGCCCCTTGATTTCAACCTCTAAATTAAGAAAAGTACCACCCATAAATTTTGAGGCAAAATAATTTTCCTGATCCAGAGCTTATGCAGCAACTTCCTGCACCAATTTCTCAACATACCCAACATATTTTTCACCACTTTTACTGCAGGTAGGCCTTATGTTTAGAGGGCTTGTCTCTAGTTTGGAGATGAAATCAGTTCTAGGAAAATTCACTACCAACAATTTATCAATGGAAAATTCACTGTCAATAATTCATCGTGGGAAAATTCACTGTCACCAGCAATTCACCACCACAGAAAATTAATAGTCAAAATTTATGCAATTAAAATCCATTGGCACATGATAAGACAATCCACTTTGTACTGACTATTGTTGGTGATTTTGAAATGGTCATTATTTTCATATTTGAAGTTGGTAATAGGATAAAACATATCTTACGCTCTCAAACCAAGCAAAGAAATGTTAGTAGTGTAGAAGATATAGTTGTAGGGTCTTTGTGTTCGTTATGAAGATCATTATATAATAATTATTTGTTTTCAAAATAATTGCTTTAGCAACTATATAATAGATGGTACTTGAAAGATTAATTTACAGTGATAAGTTATTAGTTGCACTAGAAAGCTATTTTGGTTTGGAAGTCAAACTAAAGTGGGCAACTTACATTTGATGTTACAAAGGAAATTTTTTTTTAGAGTTGAGTTATAAGGTAAATTTAAATAAAAGTCACAATGTATCTAAATATGAGTAGATTAAGGTTTAAATATTTTTGTTTGGTTAGTTGGATGGTAGTGGTGATTAAAGTGATAAGAACTTTATTTTAAAGGAGAGTGGTTCAAATCTGGTTCAAATATCTTTACTGTTGTCCATCTTTTGTAAAAAATGTATAGGATTGGATAGAAAATTGTTATAAGGTGTATTAATATTTTTCTAGTGGGTACATTATCAATTTATCTAATATCCTTTTCGTTTTGAAAATAATATTGTTTTCTTATGCTTGTACTCTAGAAGACTCTAATGTGACATTAGATGGGTAGAGTGTAACATGATCAAAGAGGAGGTTGGAGGACACATGAGGCTCAAGGAATCTTGTCATCTTCAACTAGCTTCTCACTTAGAGATGGTACATTGCATGAGAGACACCAATTTTTTTATTTGTGTACCTCTTCTTGGAGCAAGGGGCTTGACAATTTTTTTGTTCTTGTGGATAGCTGAGTATGTTTGGATTCACAAGAGACATGATATATCTATGGATAGTTGATTATATCTCAACCTATAGGTTTGGATATTTGTAATTGTGGATGCTTGAGCATGTCTTCATCCATAATTATTTTTTTTGGTATGGATAGTTGAGTATGTCTTAATTCTCAATTGGAGCATATAAAAAATGCAATTTCTGTACTATGAAACATAAAAAAAATTTATGAGCTATAGACTTTATTTTAAGAAAAAATAAAATTTCTAATTTATTTTACATTGCTTTTAGGGATGTCTATTGTGTAGATCTTTTCAAGTTCTAAAATTTAATAGAAAAGAGTTTCAATGGCCTCTCAGATCAAAAGTTATGGCCTTTAGAAGTTGGGTTTTGTGCATTAGAAATGTATAAACGTATAGAACATAGAAAAGAGTTGTAAGAGGGATTTATACTTATTGACCAACTTATGATGCATGCTATGAAAAATCATAAGGCATATTTGAATAAATATAATGAAGATAAAATGGAACGGGTGGGTAAGTGAGTGAATTACAACACACTCATTATATGTGGAAGGAATATCCTATTTTCATCTTGTAAACTCATCTTGAGATTTGGGGGTGGGTTTCTAACTAGGTATCTAGGAGCCACATTTGTGGGTGGTTGAGCCTATAGTGCCCAAAGCTAGAATTCCCAAAACAAAACCTAATGAAGTAGCTCTTTTTCTTAAACAAGAATACCGACACTGATAATACAACAATGACAAGTTGTATTTGCATGACAAATGACAAGAACAACAACACAACTTCACCATTGCATAAGCAAGGTGTCAATTTCTGACACTGAATGCAATCCCAATCAACAAATCTCCAAAATGCTCTCTCCCAAATTTTCTCACAATTAAAACATAAAATTAAATAGAAATCCTTTTCCCCTATTAACCCATTTTGAATCTACAATTAAAATAATATAAATTCCATTTTCAATTTCCCTAATTCTCAGTTTCCTCAAAATTCATTTAAACACGTCACTCTATTTCTAAATAACATATATTATTTCAATTTTTACGATTTAAATCCATAAAAATATATTTTTATTTAAATGTACAAAATCCAAAATTTAATTAGGATAATTAAATCAAACATAACTCGTAATTCCCAACCAACTAGATTTCACTATTAAATTAAACAATAGATTAACTTCATTTCTACTTGAACATTCTATTTTTCCCTTTCTAAACACAATGAATATTTCAATATTAAATATAAGAATAATCTAATATTTCATTTAGGGAAAATATGAAAATTAAACCATTAATTAAATTATACATTCACTGGTCATTCATGACACATAGGGATTCCAGAATAACTCCTAACTCAAATTTGGGTTCACATAAGGTTAAATATGACACATATCATACTTGATTCAAGTATGACCAATGAATGGATAGTGAGTCCCAATGTGACATCTTCAAATTAACCACCATTGGGAAATAACTCAGACTTGTGTAGACAGGAGTCCAGAAATAACCTTGTACCTATAACCATTCAACACACATCAAGGGTACCTTCTTAATGTATATAACTGAAGCACAACATAATCATCCCAACAGGGTCCAATAGCATAACCATAAAATAACATCTATACATGTATCATATAAATCATTTCTTTTGAACATCAATAATCAAGATTATATTTAATCACTACATAAATAATGCATATTGTTGAACTGAAGCATAACGATAAACCAAACATGTAAATATATAAAATACCAAAAAAGGGAATTTTGAGTAACCTCATCTCAAACATGCAATGGTTCATACACACCCTTCGTGGCCATTAAAATAATCACCACAATAATCATGAGGAAACATGGAAATTGAAACACTGATCTCACACTAAAAATACTCAAATGGAAGGGGCACTACATTCTCCCCCACTAAAATTAGGCTTACTCTTAGAAGCTTACACTAGCAAGTATAGGTTCACCTAGTACATGTAATCCTTCAAACACATCATACTCACAAGATCATTCCTCTAGACTCTCACCAAGTCTAGGCATCACACACACAACACACAACTCTAGGGGTGAACACACTCAATGACCACTTGCCACTAGGTGCACAAGCACCTCAATGATCACCACACTACCTTCACCAGCCGCCAGTACAACTAATGGAAAAGATCAACTATAGGATTCAACAACCACAAGTCATCAAGGTCCTACTCAAGGACTACCACAACTACTAGGAACTCCATCTAGTCACTAACTCAGCCAAGGACAAAGGCACACAAGCCTTAAAATTCTTACTCACGACAAGGGTTAACAACCACAAGGATTCACTTCCTATGGCCTCTCGTAATACCACAACCTTAACCTTAAAGCTACAACCCAAAATATAGGAAAAACCATCCCATAGGGCTAGAGGCAACACTATCTCATCTCCATGCTCACCAAGAGCATGCCTCACTTCCAGCTATGGTACTCATCACAAGTTTCTTCCTCGGTCACCACTTGGAAAATTTGAGGATTTCCTAAACACACTAGCTTCTCAACATGAAACTAGGAAAAACATAGGGATTATTAGAGGCTATTATCTAGGAAAATACCTTTGAAAATCATAATTACTCCTAAACAATGAGGCTTAGCAACCCCAAACTCACACAAAAACCACCAAGGAAGCAAATAACAACTAAGCATAGGAGAAAAACTTAGATTTTCCACCTATCATGATGCTCAATTATGACCCAAATAAGGGTTAAAAAACCCATCAATATCATGCAATCACGGTTGAAAGGATAACAAACAACAACTACAGGGCTCAACCACTAAGCACTCTCACAAAAGAATACACTAGATGGCCAATTCCTCAAAACAAACCTATATCTTCTTCTATCCTTAAGCAAGGAACATCACAAAACACCCAAGAAGAAACTCCCAAAAACCACTAGGACAACCTCAATTGGAAACTTAACAAGGATATATGTGTGTCGAAGCACTTACTAATGCATCTTCATACCCTACACTATGTCAAACCTAAGTGTAGCTATATAAATCGCATCCCAAATGACATGATGTGTGTCTTTATGATATCAAATAACATAGATTTTGGTGCCTAAGACACCTCAATGAACACTCAACTAATGGAAAGGCACTAAGAAACATGGTCACAAGACCACAAAAAAAAAGGCTAAGACAAGAAAGAGTACACACAATTGGTGGACTAAATCACACCCAACCATATACTAGAAAATAGTTCAAGCATGATGCAAACATAATTATTCACATAAGTTATCTCACTTAGAGAACATATAATTCCACAATCACTCTAATGTAGAGATTTGAATACACTTCACTTAATTCCAAGCACAAGGAAATTCACATACATTGAAGCCACTTAAAGCCAAAAAACCACATGCATGTAAGAAATTCATAAAATTCCCAAACACCAAACAACATTCACTTCTATTTCATCGTGAACAAATTTTTTAGTGCAATATGTTTCTAATTACACAAATACTAAGAATTAGCACATTCTCTACCATCTACTCCCTTGTACATTCTATCAAGGGTTCATAATGAACTTGATAGGGAACAAATGTGACATAGAATAGGAAGAACAATTTCAAACATTTAGAATAACCACCACAAAGATAAAATACAACCCAAGAGGGAGAATTATCAATTTCAACAATAAGAATAAAATAAGCTCAATTGAAACACTGTTCAAATCAAATGTGACCAAGGGTCACAAAATATATAGGAGGCAAAATTTGTTGACTAGACCACTCATAAGAAAATTAAAAATTCAATGTTGATCCATAATCAACAATTAGAGAGTTCATCAATAACCAAAATAAAGCATCAAACTTGGAGAACACAATTACATGAACTAAGTGACTAATGTTAGCCACATTTTAGTGAGTAAGGGCTACATAACACCTTGGGAGTACAACATCCAAAGTTTTTTAGAGAGAGTATGCTCAAACATAATACAAACACAAATCACCAATTTCACTCAACCATACCAATGAGAACCACACTAACCAAATTCACTTCATCTAGACATGATCACATTATGATGCAAGAATGCATATGTAGGGTTTACTATGACATCCACAATTTCTATCCACATAAGGGTAGAGCTTTACCCAATCACTACTTTCACAAGGGATTTGCAATCACAGTAATGACACACACATTACTCAGATCATGCACCACTACCACATGATAAAAAAATGGCATCCACATCATTCATAGGGCACACCAATATTGAGGCTCTAAGATAAACCAACATAATGCTCCTAAAAGAATAATTTTATTTAACAATTTTAAACATACACCCCATGCAAGAGGGTAAAAATAATTCCAAATAACAATCTAGGTTCTCACAATAATCCTAGGGACACCATGATTTAGGGACATAAGTCATTGAACCAAATATTCTATTATAACAATGAAACATTTCATTTATGCACTAAAATGATCACTTCATACATATATGATGATACTCCAATAGGAAGAAAATGCACAATGCACCATAGGCAACATTACCACAAGATCACATCTTTACAATTCAGGCATATGAAATACACCTTATTTACTTTCAATGCATAAGTCACATAAGACATTCACAATTCTCAATCATGAGCCAAGATATTAACACCAAATTTTAATCAAATACATCAATATGAATACATCTAAAGAGAACATTAAAGCATAAAAAATACCACTCAAGGGTCACTACACATTCACACTTAACAAAATTCAAGACATCGAGATGGAAATCACACAAGAAAGAAATTCTCGGTAACTCAAGGGTCTAGCTAACCCTCACTAGAAAGCATTTATCAAACATATTATGCTAGGGAAAAATGGAAACAACACCTACTACCAACAACATACTAAAACATGCAAAGACCCAACCAAAGCTCTCACAAAATGAGAAATGCACCAAAGAGTGATTATTCCCCATGTACCATAAAAAAAAGGCAACTTGCTTGATTTGGAGAATAATTGATGATAAATTGGACTTAACAAGGCCTTGATTTGGTGTTGTGAGGTGTTTACACATCCACACTAAGTCTTCGACCCTTGCAAATGCGTTTATTGATGTCTTGTAAAGGTGTTGTAAAAGACCTTCACGCTTTTCTAGACTTAATAAACCCATTTTCCCTTAATTCAACATTATAAAATGTATTTAAATGCATTAGCACATCAATCTAGAAGGTTTTTTGAAATAAACTTAATGTTAATCTAGTGTTGTAATATGTCCTACACATTCACATTGGATGTTGTGCCTTCCTAGGCTGTGTGGACCTCATTTTAGTGTTGTAAAGTGTATCTAATCACACTTTCACATTGATTTATGTGTCCCAAGCCCTAATTGACCTTCACATCATCATTAATAGGCCCCTATTACCCCATATTGTGCATACCGAGGCATAATTTGATGAAATACCCAACAAAGTCAACATATAAACTCGATTTCCTCATTACCCAACAATCCAACTAGCAAATGGACCCCTTTGGGACTAATTCACCATCTGTGGCGAATGAGTCCCTGCTAGGTGGGACTGATTCACTCAAGCTGGTGAATGAATCCCATTTGGGCTATTTTTGACTTTTGAGTGAGAAATTTTTGAATTTAAGTTTATTATTCTTTCATGTCAGCCTCAGGGATCCAATTAACGGGAAAATAAGGTGGAATGCCTATAAATACAACCTTCTAAGCCCTAATTCATAATCTCTTAACTCATTCACACATCTCTCATCATTCATTCATCATCTATCTTCTCTATCAAGTCAAGCAAGTTAGGGTTTCATCATTGCAAGTTATCAAGATAGCTTCCTAAGACATTCAAGGGTAGATTCTTCATGTTTTGCTTCAGACATTCAAGATCAATCATTATGGCAAGGTAATAACTGTTGTGTGTGGTGATTTTATGGGAATTGTTAGGAAATCAACACAAACCTTAATGAAACGAATTATATCAAAGATTTGAATCAAATAAACTACTCTATTTTGTAGTTAAACAAATCTTTTAAGAACGTCTCATTGTCCTATATTCTCAAGGATTTATTAAAACATTTGGCCCTTATATTTCTTTGTGCACTATGGTTGTTAAAATGTCAACTTGAGAAATGAGAAAATATTCAACATGCAAGCCAATTAAATTCCTACATGAAACTATATGATGAAAATGATAATGGATACTATGATGAATGGATGATGGTGCTAGATTATTCAAGGTAGATACTATGGTATTGAACTAGGATGATTCTACATATGCTCAAATTCTAACTATGAATATGCTAATTTAAAATGCAACTATGATGCAAAGGATGACATAAAATGAAATTATGAAGCAAAGTGTGATTCTAAGATCTAACTATGATGCAAAACATGATATGAAATATAACTATAAGACTCCAAAATGCTCCAATGCTCAAATGATATTCCTGCATAATAACTCTACTCAAATGTGGATGCCAAATAAAATAGAAAAGGGTTGTATTTATAGGATTTTTCCAAGCATCTTGTGATGTGGCAAGGATCGACGGTCTAGATTCAAACAAGAGGATTGAATGGTGGAGATGGAGAGAATCAAGAAGTTGCCCCTTGACCAAAGACAACATGGCAAATGGATGGAGGAATCTTTTGACCAAAGACAACATGCCAAATGGATGGAAGAATAAAGTGTGGGAAGAAAAGACCATGTGTTTGAAAATTGGTTGTAGAAGTGTGTGAGAAATAAGCCATGTGTTTGAAAATAATTCTAATTTAAAAGTTAGAATTATTTAATTTCATGTGAACTTGGTGAGGTGTTATAAAATGTTGTAGACATGTGCTTGAATTCTTAATCCGGGATTAGTGAAACTTAATTAAATAAAACAAGCTTATGAAATTTGTTTATTTAATTAAATTAGAAGAATATGATTTTAGATTTGAAGAATTAGAAAATATGAACAATATAAATAAATTGAGAATTTATTTATACATAGTCAAATATTAATTAAATAACTAGTATTTAATTAATTCGATGTCATGACTGATTTTAGGTGTATACATTTTGCCCCTCTTTGAAGTAATGTGTTTACACATTGCTTCATAGAAAAATTTTGATACCAATGCCGAGATTTTTTTTTTTGATGCCCTAGACGTTGATTTTCAGATATTGATAGATATATGCCCCCTCGGGAGATAAATCGGTGAATTTTGAAATTTTTAGGATTTTTTGGGAATTTTTGAAAATTTTGATGATATGATAATGATCTCAAAATTTTATGCTTCAAAAATGATTTATCTCCTAAAAGATGATGTAGAAGTCAGCAGGTGATAATCTGATTAATTAAGGCCCCTTTGAAAAATAAAAATAAAACAACCACATAAAATGCCACTTAATTAACCTTTACAAGGTTAAAAAGTTGATTAGAAAGGTCATTTGTGAATTTTGCAATTTGAAAACTTTGTGAGTGAGTGATTGAGCAAACTTGGAGTAGAATGGTGATCCCTTACTACATGCATTGGTTTGAGTGAATCAGGCGGCACAACCGCCCAACAGCGTATGGACCTCCGGTGAGTACCCCAAAAATTGCCTCGTATTTTGTGCATTATGTTTTTTCCTCCCTTTTTCATTTGAATTCGGTTTTAGAATGTTTTAGTGCATTAGGAGACTGAAATAGCACATACATAGACTATTATAGCGCATTGATTAATCTAGCACATAGGGTTGGGTATGTGCAGGATCATGATGGGCCAAAAAGTGGTGATATGATGGGTTTTTGTAGGGTATGTGGCTGACAAATTTTTTTTTACACAAAATTGATGAAACAAAAAGGGTTTTTAAAGGAGATTCTCAGCTTTCCACCAATATAAATTATGCTTTACTTTGAATTTAATAAATAATTATTATTTATTTTCTATTTGAATTACAAATAAAGTCTTGATTGTTAAGGTGATTGAAAAACATCTATAGCTTTCAAATGGTGTCACATTTTTGAATCCAAAACATGCATCACATTCTATGTTTCACATACTATAGGATTAAAAAAAAAGAAATGAATTTCATGAAGTTTTGACCAAGTTAAGGTGGTTAGACATACGAGTTTTTTTATTTTTTAAAAGTTGTAATAAAAAAATCATAATTAATTATTTACTTGGACAAAAATTACAAAAAAATATGCATCACATCGGCACACGAGTCCTCTACTTATATCTAAAATGTTATAAAAAAATATTATCATTTTATTGTGGTTAGGGTGGTCAGATAGACACCTACTTCTTATTTTTTCCCTGAAATTTAAGTACCACTACATTGAAATTGCAAGTCAATCCATCAATCAGCCAACATCAATCAATCCAAATCAATCAACCTATCAATCTAATCAGCTCTGGTGAGACTCTGATCAAATCTCTGATGGATTGACTTGCAAGTACATGCTCTTCTTACGCAGGCACAGGGGTAGGTACGGACTCTGACGGCTGAGAGAGATGCTGCTAGGCAACAGGTGTAGGGACAACTTGCACAAATACAGGGCTAGGTGTAGGGATAGGTGCAGGGATAGGTATAGGTGTAGATTGCCACATTGACCATTGAGAGGGATGCCTTGAGATGGTGGGCGGAGCAGGCCGAGGCCATTATTGAGAGGCTATAGTAGGCTATAGTGGTTGCGGGTACATCAGATTATTTCAATGAGATTCACCACATCGCTCAGGAGGTTGAGTTCCACAGAGGCTGATATCATGATGTGGTTCCTCCCGAGTAGTGGGAGAGCTTTGCATAGTCTTTCTCTAGTAGGTCTTAGTCTCAGACAGTTAGTGTGGGTGTTATGCAACCATTTCCTAGAAATAGGAGAGATCCTGGTGTGGGGCCATTAGGTGGGGGGGAGGTACTAGTCCTAGGATGCCATCATCATCTAGAGCACGACATAGCTCTAGTTTATGATTTTATAATGTATTTCTAGACATGTATACACTCTTTATTCATTTGAGACATTGATGATATTCTTCTTGTTGTTAGACTTTATGATACACTGCCATTTTTGATATTGATGTATCTCTTCATACCTTTGGATATCTTTGTACAATTTGACATTATGATTTTGAGGTTATATGATATGTGGTGATGATTATGATCTATGTGCTTATATGATTCTATATGATGATGGATGGCTTTGATGCATTTAATTTCCATGTTATGATGATGATATGCTATGGATGCATTTAATTTCTATGTTATGATGATGATATGCTGTGGATGCATTTAATTTCTATGTTTATGATGATGATCCTAATGAGATGATATGTTATGGATGCAAATGATGATGTCACTAATGTGTTATGATTCTATGATGATTTATGAATGATGCCTATATGATGCATGGGATGGATTTTAGTATGCCAATGATATTTGATATATTTTATGTTTTTGTTCTTTTCTAATGCCAATAAATAATGCAATGAATGGATGAATGTTATATGAAATGATTGTATGATGGTACCTAATTCTATCTGATTATGATGTCTATGTGATGATGATGGATGATCCTATATGCATTATGGTTTTATGCAAATGATTTTTTATGCTATATGATGATTATGTGATGTATGCAAGGATGATATGATAATGTGTGATCATGTGATATGCTTTATGGACTTATGCAAATGATATTTTATACTATGTGAGATGGATTTGATTATGCCAATGAGATGTGATGATATGTGATGTTCGTATTGATTATGTATGGATGTAATGATAATGGGATGTAATGATTATATAAATGATGTATGATGTTTTGTAATGATATGGTTATGTGATGCAAATGATTATGCTTAACTGAGTTTGTAATGCTTTGAAACTTATAGGGTCTTAAGCTTAAATGAGTGAATCTATCCAACTGCCAAGAGTCATGGGAAGGTTGTCGTCAGTTGATTCTTTGTTAAGTTAAGCTTCACAAAACCTGACATATTTCCTAATTATTTTGGAAATCTAAAGAGACTCACTCATTTAAGCTTAGTGAACCACTTTCTTAATGCAACTATATGAAATGATTTTGATTATGTAAATTAGATGCAATGCACATCTTTTTGTGTTTTCTAATGCAAATATTATGATGTGATGCATGGATGGATGAATGATGTGATAATGTTTTCTAATGTATGCAAATGATGATGCAACTAATGTGTTTTGGGTAATATCAAGTGTACTCAATCCATTAGTGCAAGAGATAACATCATTGTTGCAGCTTTGGAAATCCCCTAAATATAGATGCAAACTAACATGGATGCAATCTACTCTAACCATGTAGATCTCACATGAAAAAGTTATCATTCGTAATAGCCGATTTGTTGTGATTTTTATCATTGGGCCTTTAAAATGTTGAAAGTGAGTACAAGCATCGATGGCATATTTATACCATGATGACCCGAGTACTACTTTCATGATGTTTGATAGTGCAAGTTAATGTAAGCATCTAAGTATAATTAACTGATATGACCTGAGTATTGCTTGTGTAAACAGACAAGAGTTAACCATTTTCCTATGAAAATTTAAAATGCCATTAGTGATACTTTGTAGAGCATATCTTATGACAATTTGCATAGTAATAATGATCAAATCATGGATAAAAAACAAAGAAACATCATACTCCTTCTTGGATCCTCTAGTTCGATACATCATCGAGGGGCTCTAGAGATATGATAACAAAAATCAAAGTATAACAATTGAACATTCATGTTTAACATGATAAACCCATGATTCAAAGCAACATCATCCATTTGAAGTTTTCTTTTGGTTTGATTTGGCTGTTTTGATTTGGATGTTCTATGCATTTCTGATGGTGATTGATGTTCAATGTTGAGTTTCACTATGATCATTGTTTTGGGTTGTGTTGTACTATTGCTATTTGTCTATTGGTTCAAGCTCAAAGTTTATTGCCCCCAGTAAGTTCAGGATTTTTCCCCTAGTCTAGGGTGAGACACGACTGCAATGCTAGGATATGTACATGATGCTTTCCGATGATAGGTAGATGAATGGCGAAAGGGAATGGTGAAAGTGAATGGTTGACATACTCAAATAGATGGAAAAACTAACCTATCACAAATAGCGCCTATTGCCATGTTTTCACTACTTGTTTTTATTGTACTTATTTCAAATTTTATGATTTTTTTTTAAGGACATTTTCTGATGTGCTGGATGAGTCAGGTGTAGAATTTCTTGATATGCAAGCTATTGATGGGTTCATTAAAAAAATCCCCTTCTAGTGTGGACAATTGATATGCTCCTAATCCAAAGACTGAGACAATGACAAAGGGACCTAGCTAGTTTGGTTCAAATTTCCCCTTCTTCTCTTGATCCCGCTGATTACGTGGATGCTCTTTCAAGACTAAGTCACCAACTTGAAATGTTCTAGGTTTCACTCTATGATTATAGCTTATGGATATCCTCTGTTGATATTCTTTTAGGTGATTCACTGCATGTTGATGACATTCATCCAAGAGTTCCAATTCATGTAACCTAGACACTCTGTAATCCTCATCTGAAATGATCCCTTTTAGTGACACACAAAGTAATGGTAGCTCAACTTCAATAGTTAGAATGGCTTCTGATCCATAGACTAGAGAATAGGCTGTATCTCTTGTCGGGGTACAAATGTTTGTTCGATAAGCCCAAAAAGTAGGGTTCAGTTGAACATGTCAATCACATCCAGCATCGTTGATAATTTTCTTCAATATTTTCAATATAGTTTTGTTTGAGGCCTTTGCTTGGCTATTTCCTTGAGGATAATATGGTGTAGAAAATCAATGTTGGATGTTAAACCTCTCACAAAGTTCATCAACGTCCTAATTTTTAAAATGTCTGCCATTGTCAGTGATAATGGATTGAGGGATTCCATACCGACAGATGATGTAGTTAAGGATGAAGGACGAGATTTGTTTTCCTGTGATGGTGGTTAGAGGGACAACTTTGATCCACTTTGTGAAATACTTTGTGGTTGTGATAATGAACTTGTGTCCATTTGATGAAGATGGATGAATTTTCCCCACGAGGTCCAATCCCCACTGGCAGAAGGGCCATGTTGATGCAAAAGGCTGAAGTTCCTATGTTGGTGAATGGATGAGATTGCCAGTAATCTAAGACTTTTGGTATTTCTTGATGAACTGAAAATAATCCCTTTCCATGGTTGGCTAGTAATATCCCAAATGGAGGAGTTTCTTGGCTAAGGTTAAACCACTCGAATGAGTTCCACAAACACCTTCATGAAATTCTCGTAAAGTCATTTCAGACTCGTCACATTCCAGACATTGGAGGAGAGTTCTATCAAGATCTCATTGATAAAGGACATCTGAGATAAGCGTATGTCAGGTGGCTTGATGAATGAAGTTTTGTTTTTTATTGCGGGACAAGTCGAGAGGGAGGGTATTGTCTTTCAAGTATGTATAGATTTTCCTATAGAGGGAAGTGTCAACCTTATTTAGATGGTAGATAACTTGGGATTCAAGGTTGTCATAGGATGGGTTGATTAGTTGTTCCACCATAAACTCGTAACAGGCTCGTTTCTCTAGAATCTGCAAGAGAGAAGCAATGGTCGCCATGGCATCAACGACTTTGTTGTCACTTCTAGGAATTTGTTCAAATCTTATTTCCACAAAGTACTTTTTGAAGTCATCAACCATTCTTTTATAAGGCATTAAATGATCATCCTTTGTTTGATAATCATCATTTACCTGATTAATGACTAGTTGTGAATCCCCATAGACATGCAGCTCTATAATCTTCCATTCAACTGCTACTTTGATTCCAATGATCAAGGCTTCATATTTGGCTGTTTTGTTCATGCAAGGGAACATCAGTCTATAGGACTTGGGAATGGTATGTCCTTGTGGGGAGATAAATAAGCTTTCGACACTTGATCCATGTTGTGTATAAGAGCCATCAAAGTACAAGACCCATTGTTGTGCGGATACTGTTAGGACATCAACATCTAGAAACTCAATGTTCATTGGAAGATTGTCTTGCAATGGTGCTTCCGCTAACTAGCTTGCGATTGCTTGTTCTTTGATTTCCTTCCTATCAACATATTGGATGTCAAATTCACTCAGCATCATGACCCACATAGCTAGTCTTCCAGTTAGATTAGCGTTATTAAGAAGGTATTTTAGCGGATCTATCTTGGCTATCAATTTGATGGTATGGGTGAGCATGTAGTGTCGTAATTGTTGGGTAGCAAACACTACTGCCAGATAAGCCTTTTCAATAAAGGTGTAATTGATCTCATAGCCATTTAAGGTTTTGTTGATTTAATAGATTTCTCTTTCTTTTCTTGTTGAATCCTCCTATGCTAACAAGGTTCCCAATGATATCTCAGTTGTTGCTATGTATAATAAAAGTGGATTCCCTTTTGCTAGTCGTACTAAGATAGGTGGACTCATTATATATTGTTTTAATTGGTTGAAGGATCCTTTCCATTTCTCATCCCATTAGAAAGATACATTCTTATGTAGCAAGTGAGTGAAAGGATGGGTCTTGTCTACCAGTTGTGAGATAAATCTTCAGATTGATTGGAATCTCCCTAGCAGAGATAGTAGTTGATTGATATTCTTGGGTGGCGGAATCTCCATGATGGATTTGACCTTTGTAGGATCTACCTCAATGCCATTTTTTGAAACTATATATCCCAAGAGTTTGGATGAAGTCACCCCAAACACACATTTCTTTGGGTTCAATCGTACATTAAACTTTTCCAACTTGGTAAATATTTTATCTAGGATCTCTAGGTTTCCTTCTCTAGTGTATGATTTGGCTAACAGATCATCCACATAATCTTCCATGAAGGTATGCATCATATCATGAAAGATTCTCATCATAGCGCGCTGATAAGTTGCTCCTGTGTTCTTCAACCTAAATGGCATGACGTTCCAACAAAAGGTTCCCCACAGACATGTGAAGGTTGTCTTATCTTGATCCTTAGGTGCAATTTTGATTTGATTATAGCTAGAAAAACCATCCATGAGTGACAACATGCCATGCCTTGCTGTTAGGTCAACAATGATGTCAATATTGGGTAGGGGAAAATCATCTTTTGGACAAGCTTTGTTGAGATCTCTACAATATGTGTAAATTCTGATGCTTTTGTCTAGTTTTGAAATAGGCACAATATTTGATATCCATTTGACATAGTCAATCGGTCTAATGAATCCTACATCCAATAACTTCTTTAGCTCTGCTTTCACCAATATGGCAATATGCGGATGCATTTTCCTTAACTTTTACTTGATCAGTTTTACCCCTGCTAGAAGTGATAAGTGATGCATGATGAGTTCTGGATCAATCCCTAGCATGTCAACATATGACCAAGAAAAATTGACTTGTCTTTCTGTGAAGAATTTGATGAAGTTTAGTTTTTCTTGATCTATCAAGGATTCTGCTAGATGGACAGTCTTTACTATTTCTTCATTGTTGATATTGATAGACTGAGTGGGTTCAACCAATACTTTAGATCGTTCCTGAAAGTACTCGGGGAGTGTGTCAAATATTCCATCCTTTAGCACCTCAAAGAGGTTTTCTCCATTGGATATGCTCTTTATTTTTACTTTTTTTGGATTTGATACTGCCATTGAATGACTTCCACCATCAAATCTATTTCCTATATTATTCATTTTGCAGCTTGAAAATTTGATACTCTCTTGGTTGGAAGCTTCATTATGATGTTCAATGGTGGAATATATTTTAAGATTGGCAGAGAAAAGGAAATTGACAATGGCCTCGTCATTTGAAAATATGGGGATGTCCGACAACTCAGTTTGATCCCAATCTATGAGTTCAGGATGTACGAGGGGCAAGGAGTCATTGGATTGGCTAAAGTTAGAGGTAGTAAGGGTCCCGATGGTAATGTCTTCAGATTGTCCAATAGCGAAATCAATGTCTATAAGGTAACTCTCCTTTGAATTATCTGTTTCACTTTGAGTCTGATCATCTTCACTGGAATCATCAATATGTTGTGATCCTATTTCGAGTGGTCTATAACTTCAACTTTGACCTTCCTCACATATGGATGTATACTTTTGTACCACATAAATTTCCTTATCATGAAAAGACTCTTCAGATAGCGAATCCCACTCATATTCATTTGAATTAGTTTCATGGTCATCACTAGCTTGTAGTTGTAGGATTCTTTCAACTTGTTGGCTAGTTTCTTCTCTTGATTCTTCTCTATACCCCAATCTTGTTTTATCCTTGGCTTGCATTGTGATAGGCTATATCAGTTCTATGATTCCTTCTTTCGTTTTCCCTCATATTCCATCTTTTCCAATATTGTCTTTCCTTCACCATACTACTCTGTTTGCACACTTGAGGTGGATTCTTGTGATAATTCTTCATCTTTGTATAACCAGTTTATAACCTGTTTAAAATTTCTTTGCCTACTCCCACAAAGGTGCCATCAAAGAGTGTGGTGGGTTGCGATGATTGCTATCTAGATGTTGATGGCTGCCCATATGACTTTGGAGAAGATGAAAGTTGTGATAAAAATAAGGATTGCTCAAATGAGTATTCCCCCATGCCTTTATCTTTCGATTGGATATTGGCAACTTGTTTTGATAAAGACTCAAGTTGACTTTCCTAATTTTGTGTAGTAGGATTTGATGTGCTTTTTTTACTTGAGAGATTGGCATTACCGATATCCTTATCCTTTGACTAGTCCCTTTCCTCCACCCACTTTGATAAGGAATTTAATTATTTCCCATCATTTGATGAACCCTAAGTTGGAGCTTCCCTGTTGTGTGGTACAAAAGCATCTTGGGTTATCTTGAGGGTGTTACAATGTTGGGGGTTGTTTGAGTTAGCTGCAATAGTGATTTCCTGCCCATTGACCGTGAACTTCAAACATTGGTGATATGTGGATGGCACTGCTTGCATGTCATGAATCCAAGGCCTTCCCAAGATTATGTTGTAGGTTAACTCTTTGTCTAACACTTGACATACTATATCTCTGACAACTGGTCCCACTTGAATAGGTAACACTATCAGCCCTTGTGAAGATCTTTCCTCTTCATCATATGCTTTTATTGTGATTTTCCTTCTAGGATCAATAGCATTTTCTGAATAGCCTCATGCACAGACAAGTTTCAAAGTACAAATATTCAGGCAAACTCCTCCCATTAGAACACACTTAAAATGGTGTTTGTGGATTAAGACCTCAATGTGGAGGGGAACATTGTGTAGATGGTTGATAGATACACCGTCCTGTTTGGAAAAGGATAAGAAGTGTGGTGCAGTCAAATGTCCCACCATAGTCTAAAATTGACAAACCTCTAGATTGTTTGGTACCATGGTGGCGACTAGAGCTTGTTCCAAGATTTCCTTGTGAGTAGGTGAAATCTTGAGAAGTTCTAATATGGATATTTGTGTGGGTATCTTCTGCAACTGATCAATTATGTTATATTGGGTTGCAAGGATAGTAGTAGTTGATTTGGATGTAGAAGGGGTAGCTCCTTTCAATGTTACATTGGCTTGTCCTCGTGTGATCACATTGACGAGTGTGTTGTCTTGTTGCTCTCTGATTTTGATAACATTGATTTTATGTGAGGTAGTGTCGACATCATGGTGATGATTTTCAATTTCAATGATGTTTTGTTCATGTTCGATGGTGTTATCGTTTGTTGAGTTATCATTTACAATAAGATCTGATTTATCATGGGTTTGATCATCAACCACTTCGATGTGCAGAATGGTGGTGTCATAGACATAGTTTATGTTTTTTCCTTTGGTATTTGAAGAAGATTCCCCTTTTTTGTAGTTGGGTGGAGGGTTGTTGAATGCTTCATGATCATTGTTGGTTTGGGTTCCTTCTACAAATATCATTTTGTTGTCAATTAAATCTTGTATCAAGTGTTTCAATTACATGCAGTCGTTGGTTTTATGTCCTTTGTTGTGATGAAAGTCACAAAAATGAACATCATTCCACCATGGAGGCTTAACTTGTGGTTCCCAATTTCCTACCTCTGGTAACGTTATGACTTTAGCTTCGAGAAGTTCCTTCAATGCTGATTCTGATGATTGTTGTAAAGGGGTAAACCTCCTTTGATTTGAGGATGTTTGATATGATGGTGTTCTTGATCCAACATTACCTTGATTTTTGCTTTGGGTGACATTTTGGTTGTTTTGGTTGTTGGGTGGGTTGTTGTTTTGATTATTTTTGGTGGAAGCGGTGGTTAAGTTGAATACAAGTTTTGCATTTTGGTTTTCAATTGCACCATCGTTGGTTCCCACATTCTTGTTTCATTGCCAAAACTTTGGTTCATCCTCACTATTGTAATTGTTGGAGTTTGATGAGTTGTTTTTCATTGTATATTTTGATGACTCCTCTCTTGACCAAAGCCTCTTCAGTTTTAATCCCGTTTTCAATCAATTTTTTGAAGGTTGGGGGACATTGCAATTCCAATCTATAACTTATCTCATCATTAAGGTTGACAATAAAGATTTCTATGTTTTCCTTTTCGGGTACAAGACGACAATATTGTGCAAATAATCTTATCCATTTTTGCAAGAATACAAGGAACAATTCACCCTTCTTTTTTTTCAAGTTATAGAGATCTTTCATGGTGATGTCATGTTGAATATTGTAAGAATATTGGGTGATGAACTTGTTGACCAATTCCTCAAAGATGTTAATTGGTGGGGTGAGTTTGGAGAACCATTCAAGACATTGTCCACCTAGACTTCCTGAGAATAATCTCATTAAGTACATTTCCTCATATGAAAATTCAAGACTCATGGTTCTAAATTCCCTCACATGGTCTATCAGATCAGTTTTTCCATTGTATTTTTCATATTTTGGGAATTCGCAATGTTTTGGAAAGGGGATCATGTGGATACTTTGATCAAATGAATATGGAAAAATGTCTTGGATCAAGTATCATTTTGAGGTTCCTCTTTGCATATCGAGAATTTGTTGTTGAAGTTTCTTCATTTGGTGAGTTAGGGAAACCACTTGTTTGGTTTCTTTTTTGGGTTGTTTTGGAGGTGCTTTCAATTGATTCACATCAAATTCTTCGGGTAATTTAACACCTTGTTTAGCTAGCATAAGGAGGTACTTTTACCCATTTCTTTCAAAAATATTTTCTAAGCATTTGTGGAAGTTAGGGTCTTGTTCAACATGTTGGATATCTTCCTCGGTTATTTCTTCCCCTTCAGTGTTGTTGAGTCCATGGAAAGGATTCTCTTCAGCCTTCACCATGGTGTTTTCTGTTTCATTGTTTTGAGTTTCAATTTTTTGAGTCTCAATGATTGAAGTTTCAATGGTTGGAGCTCAAGGGTTTGGCTCTTCAATGTTTTGATTTTCAAGTCCTTTTTTGATGAGAGTGCAACCCGAGACAGTAAATCACACACAATCAGAGAATATTATTATTATTATTCTGAATATGAAAATATTACATGTAGAGGATCTCAAATCCTTGAGCTCTGCAATACATGCAGGCTATAGAAACTACAAAATTCCCCTTTTCGCAGTATGCAAACTTTTTCCCCCAAAAGCTCCAAAAATCAGAAAATCCCCCCCATAAATAGCTCCTTTTCAGTTTTGGAGCCAAAAAAAATTTGAATTATGAGTTTTGGCTGTTTGGCGCCACAAATTACAATTTTAAATTCAAATTTTAAAACCTTATTCGAAAATTAGCACATTTTTGAAAGTGCACTAACTTTTGGGAGCCATAACTTTTGATCCGAGACTCCATTTTTTGAACCGTTTGAACCGTTGGAAAGGTCTTGAAGTCAAGAACATGCTCAAAATTTTTTAAACCAATTTTGATAAGTTTTGGGATCATTTTGGTGCTATTTAATGCCTCAAATCTGATTTGGAAGGTTTTTAGGTGCAATTCTAGGAGACTGAAACTACAATATCTTTCAAATCGGGAATGATCTCGGCCTGATTCTTTAGCAAGTGTTCTTATTTTTCCATTCTAAATCCTCCCATATAATTGTTGTCTCCAAATACCTTCAAATTCCAATACTTGGTAAAAATAGCAGTTGACTAGAAAAAGTAGAAAAGAAAAACTGAAAGTTGGGAATTACATTATGATGAAAAGGGTATCCAAAACTATAAAAAAATCTAAGAAAATACTAATAGGAAATTCAAATCTTTTTGGATGATGCGGGATTGCCCTTACACCACTGGATGCTCCTGCATCATTTTTCCTTGAGTTCTTGCTTTTGTAACCTTGTTTGAACAAGCATACAAGTGTTATAGTTTTGACTAAACTTTGATATAAGTTTGGAAGAGTACCAAGGATTATAACTAAGTCAAATAGAATGATAAATTCTAATGAGACTAAGTTTTATTCGACTATCTAGCTTCACTTCATGATGAGAAGATGATAAATCCTGATGATGAAAATAGGCTTAATAATCAAAGGTGTGATAAGTTTGATGATTTTGACACTTTGAGATGTTAGATCTTGGTTTGGGTTGGAAAATTCCATTTGTAGAGGTCAATTTGAACAAGTTTAGATTCTAAGGTACCTAAGGAATGATTCCAATCTTGAGAAAATTCTAAAAATTTGGTTCAAACTGTGAAACAAGGGCCAAGTTTAACTCTCAGGTTTTTGCTTTTAATGGATGCGCTAAAATAGAGCCTAGATGCACTAAAACAGAGGACAACTGCACAAGAGTTTTGCATAGATGTGCTATAAGATTGCCTGAATGCGCTAAAACAAAGGATCAATGCGTCGAAGTACTGCATTGATGCACTATAGCAGAGGGTAAATGTGCTGGAAAAATGCACAGATGTGCTTAAAGATTGACTGTATGCACTGGAATAGAGGACATATGCACCAGATTTTTGCACATATGTGCTATAATAGCAGTTGGATGTGCTAAAATATTTCATCAATGTGCTAGAAGATGCAACAGATGCGCTGAACTGGGAAAATGATGGAGTTTGTTGGAAATTTGTTTGATTTTTTAGATTTTTCAGTTAGAGACTTGGTTGTTTCAATGAATGTTTTTTCTGAATCAAGGTTTTCACTTTCAACATGTGATGGTTTTGTTTGAAATTGGTTCAAAAACACATTGGTAAAGACACATCAAGCATGTACAACTTAGGCTGTGTAGGACTATATTTGTTGAATTCCCACTTGGATTTTACTCTAGCTATGCTTATTTATAGTGGATGATTAGATGCTTGACCCAACTAGCTCCCCTCCACGACACTCACTTATACGGGGCAGCCAAGCATCAATACCCATGAATCTCCCATGGCATATTTTCCATCTCTACTAAAAGCTGCAAGAATCTGGGACAACTTTAGAATGACCGTTCTTGCACCAACAAATAGATTAAGGATTTTGGCCTTGCTACAAAAAAGGGTTCTAGTATAGGCATTTCATTCATGGGGGATCATCCATGCGGAAAGAGACCATTGATGCCCTTCTTGGTGGAACAATCCTCGTGATACTTGAACTTTCCCCAAGTACCCACATTTATATCTTGGTTGGAAGTTGCTTGGCTTTAGCATGTTACCGGTTGGGTCGTTCCCTTGGGTGATTACTTTTTCCCACAAGGTAGGTCCTCTAAGGATAAAACAAAAGTGAATGGGTCTAGAGTTTTGGTCACCTAGTTAAGGGGAGAGCATATTCCTACCATTCATCAAGCATGAAAGACATGGTGTTCTTTATCATTTCTATTTAATCTATATTCCTATCTTAAGCAAAAGAAAGCATTTAAATAGCTCTAGCCCCTACATAAATCATTAGTAGTTTGATAAATTTGTCTTTGACAAACATATAAAAGTACCTACCAGTAGAAAGCACAAATTAGTTCTCAGATTTTGCAATTTTAACCCAATGCACTAAAATAGTCATCGTATGTACTAAAACATCAATGGACTACAAGAACTAACCAATGCACTAAAACAACTACTCTATGCGCTAAAATAATTGTTCAATGCTCTAAAATAGATATTGAATGCACTAAAGAAAAGAACAAATGCACTAAAACACTCCCTATATGTGCTAAAAGATTTGATGGGTGCACTGAAAGAAGTATTGGATGCGCCAAAATAGACACTGAATGCACTAGAAGATTCCATAGATGCACTGAAACAAAAGTCGTATGTGCCAACATATTTATCATATGCACCAAAAGAACTCATGATTGCGCTAAAACGTTACGTCCAACCTATTTACACAAAATTTTCTAGAAAATTGTTAGAAATGGGGACTGGCCCCATGGTGGGTGCCATTTTGTGTGTGGTGAATTTACGGGAATTGTTAGTAAATCAACACAAAACCTTAATGAAATGAATTATATCAAAGATTTGAATCAAATAAACTACTCTATTTTGCAACTAAACAAATCTTTTAAGAATATCTCATTGTCCTCTATTCTCAAGGATTTATTAAACCATTTGGCCCTCAGATTTCTTTGTGCACTATGGTTGTTAAAATGACAACTTGAGAAATGAGAAAATATTCAACATGCAAGCCAATTAAATTCCTACATGAAACTATATGATGAAAATGATAATGGATACTATGATGAATGGATGATGGTGCTAGATTATTCGAGGTAGATACTATGGCATTGAACTAGGATGATTCTACATATGCTCAAATTCTAACTATGAATATGCTAATCTAAAATGTAACTATGATGCAAAGGATGACATAAAATGCAACTATGAAGCAAAGTGTGATTCGAAGATCTAACTATGATGTAAAAAATGATATGAAATGTAACTATAAGACTCCAAAATGCTCCAATGCTCAAACGATATTCCTGCATGATAACTCTACTCAAATGTGGATGCCAAATAAAATGGCAAAAGGTTGTATTTATAGGATTTTTCCAAGCATCTTGTGATGTGGAAATGATTGATGATCCAAATTTAAATAAGGGGAATGAATGGTGGAGATGGAGAGAATCAAGAAGGTTTCCCTTTGACCAAAGACAACATGCCAAATGGATGGAAGAATAAAGTGTGGGAAGAAAAGGCCATGTGTTTGAAAATTGGTTGAAGAAGTGTGTGAGGAATAAGCCATGTGTTTCAAAATGATTTTGTAATTTAAAAATTAGAATTATTTAATTTCATGTGACCTTGGTGAGGTGGCATAAAAAGTTGTAGACATGTGCTTTAATTCCTAATCCGGGATTAGTGAAACTTAATTAAATAAAACAAGCTTATGAAATTTGTTTATTTAATTAAATTAGAAGAATACGATTTTAGATTTGAAGAATTAGAAAATATGAACAATATAAATAAATTGAGAACTTATTTATACGTAGTAAAATATTAATTAAATAACTAGTATTTAATTAATTAGATGTCATGACCAATTTTAGGTGTATACAATAACTCCATTATTGCATGCTTCATTACACTCTTCCCATTTTGGTTTAATTACCTACAAAGGGATTTGACCAAGAAAAACCCCCATGCCCTAACATCTAAAATATTTCCTTATCTTCTTGTGTGATTGCAGATTTAGGCATCTTGGAGGCTTGGAAATCATTGAAGATCAAGTTGCAAAGTTGTTCAAGTCATCTCTTCATTGGAAAAGGAAAAATATCAACAAAAATTCACCTTTAGGCCCAAATTTGACAGTTTCAGAACCTAACACCTAGAGAACTAGAAAGTGTAGACTGAACGCTCTTGTTTCCACCTTTGAATCTTCAAAAATTCAAAATTTGTCTCATTCACCATGTGTGGCGAATGAGTCCCACTTCCAGGCTTGATTTTGGTTTTCTGCATTTTTGGATACACATTTGTCTGAAATGGGCTCTAGAACAATTTCACAGAACTGGGATTGATTCGCCCATAATGGTGAATGAGTCCCACCAGGCCTAAAAAATTAGGATCATTAGCATTTCAGATGTCATTTCTAGTCTCCATCAAGCTCTCAGGTTCCCAATTTTAGTTTCATCCATCTCTATTGCAATTTGCATTCATTTCTAGGTTTTCTAAAACAACATGCATTTCAATAGTTTTAAACTAATAAACAATCCATTTTATTAGTTTTTTTCATTTAGATCATTTAATTTAGTCATAATTTCATTATACATCCATTAGTTTGAGTGAACCACCTCAATTTTTAGGTTCTATCTCTCTCCTTTTATGTGAAAACCCTAAGAGTGCAAGAGAAGTACATAGAGATACCTAAAATTGATGGTTCACCCCATTCATCAGACTTTGAACTAGGGGTATCCTTCCATCCTTATCACATGTGTTAGGTTCTAGGAGGCACTCTTACTCCTCAAACACACTACATAGGTTGGTTCACACTAAACACTCAAAAATTCCACCCAAGGCACCCATGCAAGAATCCAAACATTGACTCACCAAAACAAGCACTTGAGTTATCACACACCAAGAACCAAAAATAAAATGGGAAAGAAAATTAACTAGAGATCCTAATGTTGCAACCTAGCTCTGACACCAAATGTAATGCCCCAATCTAATACACTTAGAACAAAATAGGTGATGGAACAACTATTTTTTTAAACAACCAAAACAATGATAATACAACAATTACATGTCACACTTGTACGACAACATGCACACAAGTGTTACAACAACACAACAATAGGAATAACAAGCTAAATTAACCATTGTATAAGCAATGTGGAGAAAGTGGAAGATTAATGAATCATGGGATAAATCCACCACGATGAACATATGAGAGAGACGACAATACCTATGGGACAATCATTTAACTAACCACAATTGTGTTCTCTCACAACACCACATCAAGATAGGATGTTCAAGAATCATCAATCTCTAATAAACACCCAATCACACTAAAAAATATAAACATAGATACAATCCTCCACAATAGGTTTCCTAACCAAGAGGCACAACTCGTCACAAAGAAGAATGACGATGGGTCACTTATAAACAACCTCACGCTTCCCAATACATCTCATCACAACGATACAACACACAAGAGAAGAAATAATCCACAACACCCCATGACCTATGAGGAATATTGGGGAAACCAACAAGGCCAACCAAGAAGGAATACAAACTTCATAAGACATCACAAGACTAGGAGCACAATCTCCCTAACCCTAGCTCTAACTACTGGGCAACTTCAAAAGGAGGCACACAAAATGAGGCAAGAGAAGTCACCAATCCTCAACATATAAATAAAAGCTTAAGCACAAAAAACAACCAAAGCCCTAGGACCATGGGGAACAACCTTTGTTTACATGGTTTTTCCATACAAGGCCTCAAAATGATGAAGAAATATCAACTCCTAAAACAAAAGAAACTTGACTAGGTTTTCAAGGTTTTTGATGACTAAAATAATCAGAACAAGAAACTAAAAGGAATAAAAATTATCTAACAATGGAAATAGGCTTAGAAAATCTCTATATATCAGTGGTTAAGAGAATTTACATTCAATTTTTTGTATGGGGAAAAGGTTGCCCCAACATAGAACCAGGCCACCCCAATAGGCTACTAAGCTACTTCACCTAATACCAAGTCTCCCTAGCATACAACTAGATGGCCTCAACAATTTTTTCCAATTTTTAAATGACTAGTTTAACTTAGTGTTTAATAGGGCCACCTAGATGTAGGACCAGGCTACCCAACTACAAAATTTTACTCCTAAGTTCATTTTCAACACCAAATGAAGTGTTCCTAAGTTTATTTTAGCCATTCCACATCATGATTATGATAATCATAATATATTTGTGCTTGAAACCAACATCAAGAGACACAAATGACCAAAATACTCTTTTCTACTAGATCAAGTTTACACCCATCTCAAGGAGAGGTTCTTAATCATCAATATTAAAATTATGTGAATGAATAAACTTTTAAATAGAAGAATAAACTAGTAGAACATGGTACCATGATATTCCTCAATCCTAAACATTTTATCCTAAAAAATGGTTACCACACCACCCAACCTCATGAAATCAACAGATCCATTCCCACCATGCTAGGAGATAGTCACATGGGCCACAAACACAAAAATCCTGCTAAAAACATGGGAGAGGGCCTACACACACACCATACATGATGAAATCACTCCATGATCACATCATATAAAAACTCATCCAAACATAAGATGAATAAAAAACAAATTGGATCAAAACAAGATCTCATTGGGAAAATTCGCCAATGTCACATCACATTTCATATTGGGCCAACTCACCATTTCCATACAAGAAATCATCTTTGGGAAAAAACTCACCAAGGGAAAAAAATATGGGATAACTCATTACAAAGGTGTGACAAGGATTGTCATTGGTCCAACTAACCAATGAAAAATCACACACAAGCCACTAGGGTAACGTTCTAGAGAGCTAGTTAGGGCTCGTGTCATCACGATGCTCAAACGTATCACACTTGTGAGACCTAGTTCTTGTCTCACACAGATGAGGATACTTGATCTAACAAGACCCAAGCTCCCTAAGCTAGCATATCTTCCCAAACATCCTTATTCTATACTAGCACTCAAGGCATGAGAGGGGCATCCATTATCTTAATTAATTATGCATATTTCATTAATTATCACTGGATTAGATGACTCCCCACCCATGATCAACCTATTTTCCACTTTGGGTCAGGGACACGTTGGGAGCCATAGTTGTCTCTAGTACCTTATTCCTAGGCTCTTCACACTCCCCAATGAGACACAAAAACCAATGCAAAAATCCAAAAATTTCCAAATTCAATGAATTTTTTCCACATCTATTATCACATTTCATGAAGTACCATTGTTTCAAAAGATCCAAAAATATCCATTTTCATGTACAAAAATTTCAAATTTTCACAATATTTTACAAGGAACTAACTAGGGTTTTTCCCAAATCCACCATTAAAATTTCACCAACACTTTGGTGGAAAAAGTTCCCAACACCCTTTTTAATCTATAAATAAGCATTTTACTCAATTCCCATGAAAATTGGGCATTATAACCTCATATTTTCGAAAATTCTCAAATTTTAAATATATCTTTATAATTAACTAATGAAATTGCAAATAAAAGGAGATGGGAGGATTCTACACCCCCTTAATCATTTTCCTACAAACATATTTGAAGAAAATTGATCAAATGAATTAAAAACAATGAAAATACCTCACCCTCCAGAATTTGAAATGCAAACCCTATCAAGTGCACCAAACAAGGACTCACAAAAAATAGCAAGCACGGTCCCCTTTTGAATCTTATCCCAACAAATTTGACCTCATCAAATTCTAATACCAAATGCATTCCCAATCAACAAATCTCCAAAATGCTCCAAACAAGTTTTTCTCTCCCAAATTTTCTCACAATTAAAACATTTAAAATGAAATAGAAAGCTATTTCCCCTATTTACCCATTTTGAATTTATAATTAAAATAATATGAAATCCATTTTCAATTTCTATAATTCCTAGTTTCTTAGAAATTCAATTAAACACATCACTCAATTTATAAATAACATATATCATTTCACTTTTTACAATTTAAATCCATAAAAGAATATTTTCATTTAAATCTATGGAATCTAGAATTTAAATAGGATAATTAAATCAAACACAACTCGCAATTCCCAACCCACTAAATTTCACAATTAAATTAAAAAATAGATTAATTTCATTTCTACTTTCATTCTATTTTTCCCTTTCCCAAAACATAGAGAATATTTTAATAATAACTATAAAAATCATTTAAATTCCTAATATTTCATTTATGAAAAAATATGAAATTTAAATCATTAATTAAATCAAACATCCACTAGTCATTCACAACACATAGGGATTCCAAAATAACTCCTAACTCAGATCTAGGTTCACATAAGGTCAAATATGACACATGCCATACTCGATTTGAGTATGAATAGGGAATGGATAAGGAGGCCCAATGTGACATCTCCAAATTAACCACCATTGAGGAATAACTTAGACCCATGTAGCTAGGTGGAGAAATAACCTTGTACCTATAGCCATTCAATGCACATCAAGGGCACCTACTCAATGTATATATCCAAAGCACAACATAATCATCCCAACAAGATTCAATAGCATAACCATAAAATAACATAATTTGTACATATCTCATATAAATCATTTCTTTTGAACATCAATAATCAAGATTACATTTAATCACAATATAAAAAATGTATATCACTAAACTAAAGCATAATGATAAACCAAACATGTAAATATATAAAATGATAACAATTGACATGTTGAGGAACCTCATCTTGAACATGTGATGGATCATACACACCATTCAAAGCGATAAAAATAATCACCACAACAATAACGAGGAAACATTGAAGCTAAAACATGAATCTCACACTAACAAGATTCAAATAGGAGGGGAATTACATAGCCCATGGTTTTGTACTTATCATTTGATGGTTTCACGTATTAATTTTCCTATTTTTAAAATTATTCTTGAGATGGAGTCATTTAGTAGTGAGTTTGTAGATACTATTGTGCTATAATATTACTCCATATTTTTGGTTGGTAATACTTTTGTAAATGCTTGTTGTGCAAGTATACTATAACTATGTTTAGAGTATTGAATAATACACTAGGATTCTTTGGAGTGTGTGGATTTTTTTCTCTCAAATGGGTTTCCCTCATGTACACTTGCACATTGTGTTGTAATTTTGTTTATATGTGTTTCTCCTTTTGTAATTGTAAAGATAACAAAATTGTACAATAATCTCATGTCTAAGATTAGTTTAGGAAGTGTTTTTGCATACCCTATTTCCTTTAATTTTCTATTAGAGCCCAATAACGTCAAATTATATATGTTGGGAAAAGAGTTTTTTATACTAATTTTCATTTGAGTGGGAGCTTACATATAAGGGTTTGATCTTATTATAGGAAGAGATGGTTAGCACATCCAAAATATAAATGGAGAAGATCTTAGCCATAAAATTTGAGCTTTGGAAGTTCAAGATAGAGGATATTCTCATCGATAGAGAACTATGAGTTGTAGTATCTAGATCCAAACCTATTGCCATGTCACAAGAAGATGGGAAAAATAACTAAGGTGTTATTATCCTTTATTTGGCTAATTTAACATTGTTGAATGCATAAGAAGAGATCATCATTGTATTTATTTGGAAGAAATTGGGATATTTGTATCAAGCTTTAAATATTTGGTTAAAAAACTCTTATGACTTATAATTTAGATTTAGCAAGTTCATATTCTTTATGTAATTCCCCAAGCCAACACACTTAGAACAAAATCTGACATAATTTTTTTTTTAAACAACACAATATTGTGAATACGATAACATGTCACACTTGTACAACAACATGCACATAAGTATCATGTAAAGTACAATGACATGTAATGAAAATTATAACAAGACAACCTCACCATTTTATAAGCAAGGTGGAAATAGTGGAAGATTTAGTGCTTGTGGTATAATCCAACATGATGAACATATGAGAGAGAGGACAAGACTAGTATGATGATCAATTGCTAATCCATGATCGCATTATCACACAACATTGGTCACTCTAGGATATGATGAGGGAGTCATCAACCTCCAATCCACACCTAGAAACTCTTAACAACTATAAACAAAAGGGAAAACTTTCACAAGAGGTTTCATAACTAGGAGGCACAAATTCTCCTCTAATTGGAATGATGATGGGTCACTTCCACACAACAACATGCTTCCCAAGGAAAGGAGATGCCATAAATTCTCAATTGAAACACATAATGACATGCTCTAAACATCTATGTACTCCCAAGATCATGAAGAACAACTTATGCTCACAAAGTTTTCCCATACAAGTCCCTGAAGTACTTGTTATCTATGAAAAGGATAGAAAGCAAAACATCCTCGGACACTAGTGCCCAACACTAGTGTCCTGTAGGGGTAACTATGCTCATTTATGAAACCTGAGTCTATTTTAAATGCTTGCATCACTAGCACACTTTCCTTGCACTGGTGTCCCTATAGGGGCACTAGTGTCCTAGCCAATGAGCTTCCTTGGACTTGGGAGTGACCTATAGGATCCTCAAACACTAAGGAACCACCTCGGAGTGTCTACAACACCCTATGAAATCAAAAATGACAAAAAATGATTAAGGGTTAATTGAAGAGTTCAATTTCCTCGATTGTTAGACATTACTGATGAATGAAGTGGTAGTACTTGTGAAAAATATGGTCCTTTGGGTGTGTTCTAGTTGAAGATGTCCTATGAAGGTTGTTTTACAAGGGTTTATTAGAAATTTCATTAGGGTTTTCTATAAAAAAAACTGTAAGTCTAGGCAGTGCCATTAATTTTTTTTAATCCTGCATTGACCACCTACCTCGGTTACTCAACCTTTAAGTTGCAAATTAAGCACCTTCACTCCATGTCTTTACTGGCCCCTTCTATTAGATTACTGAATGAACCCTCTTTTTAAATAATTTCCAATTATTTAAAAGTCCTAAGTTTATACCTCTTTATATCATTTATTTTTTGGCCCCTTTTACCTATCTCCTAACACTCACTTAAGAAATAAATTCTGCATGTTCTTGATTAAGTCACTTAAGTTTCGCGCGTTTAATGTATGGTCCCCACCACTTATGTGTTGTTTTCTACTATTACACATGGAATAATTTATTAAGGAAATAATGCTTTGTGGAACTATTGACAAGTATCCTTATTTTAGTGGATTCCACCATTTTGCAAGGAATATGTTAACTAAAGAAAAAGTAATCCATAGAATTGTGGATCAATGCCACGTGGTGTCAAGGCATTGTTTAAAGCTGCAAGTATTAGTTCCTGCGGGGAACTATAGCGGAGGCTAGAAATGTTAAATGGTGATTAAACTCCTAATCAACCAATCAAATCACAGGGATTTTTTTGCATAGATTTATTTTTAACTATAGCTATGAAAAGTTGCAAGTTTTTTAACCAAAATTTTTATGCAAAATATTTTGGTAGTCTCTGATTTGCACTGCAGATGGCTCACAAGTGTGTTTGTAGCTTCCAATGCAAGAGACCGCATGATTTTTGAGGAGGCTCCTGCAAATTGTTAGTGGTTGAAACAGTTGGCGATTAAGGTTATGTTAATGATTTTCATTTTTGTAGTGTTCGCATGCAAGGGGAGACGTGGCTAGTTTGTGTGGCGTTCATTCACAATCCTCGCTTTCTTATCTCCTCTCCATCGACGGCTTCAATATCCTAGTGGAATGTGGTTGGGACGACTTCTTTGACATTAAACAACTGCAACCTCTAGCCAGGTAACAATTTTCATTCTATTTTGTCTTAGTGCTATATTTTCTGCTTAAGTTCCTTTAATTTTTTTTTAAACAATAGGGCCCAAAATGGGTAGAAGAATACCCATTTTTGAGAAACCTTAAGACATTTCTTGAAATACACTAGAGCTTGGATGGAAATGTATGAGTAGAAGTATTGGAAAGAATCTTCTCTTTACAACAATGGAAAACTAGCATCTGATGCTCTTTTTTTATTTTGGGTTGGTAATTCTGACAAAAGTCCTTAATATTTATCGAAATGTTTTCAACTCTGTTATTGTTTTTCATTTTTTTCTCCTCCTATCTCCTGGGTCCTCTGTCACTGCACATCCATGCAACCATTACACATTACGACAAAAGTTTTAAAAATGCCAAGATTTTTTTTATAACACTGTTGGTTTTGTCTAGGATCACCTAGGTTTATTTAGAACAAACCCACAGTCACCTACATGTGCTATGATGGAATTGGAAAACTGTTCTTTGTAGGTTCAATTTTTTTTCCCCTTGTTTCTATGGGAATACTTGTCAATATTTGGAGAAAATTGCGTTCAATGTTGAGAGGTCTACTGTAATGAATGAGACAAGAATGGCAGCTTCTCTTATTTGTCTCCATTTCCACAAATGTTTTATTAATGTAATTTCTCCTACTTTTCTTGGTATTTACACAAGTTATTTTAGCTTTTATTTATTCTATTAACAAATTGTCCAGTGTTGTGGTAGAATGCTTTTCTATTTGTAACATCTAAAAAAACAACTGCATGGCCTACTCACTGTGGCCATTCTGAACATAGCCTGTAATCATTGCATTCCATCAGTTCACATTCCTTTGAGTCATTTCATCAAACACATTACGGGAATCCTCTACCTTCCCACATTTGGAACAAGCACTGAGGATGGTGGTTTTTGTTACTTCGTCAAATTTCATTCCTAGGTTTTGCATCTCATAAAACAACATTAGAGCTTCCTCGCCAAGCCCATTCTGACCATAACATACATCAAGCAATGATGATGCAATTTCTGATATATATCAGGATTTGGTCTCATGTCAAAGGATTTGGCTTCATTATTCTAGAATATGCTGAAGAAAGGGAGTTTCGTTGACATTAAAGATTATGCAAACTTAACTTTTTCCCTTTTCTTGCACAATTTTTTTATCTTCCAAAAATTAGCTGATAGGATTAGTTAGCTAAGGTTTCAATGAAGAATATTTGTCAGTCCTGATAGCTTATTTATTTCACTGGGTCTGACTGATTTTGCTGGGAAAATACTCCACTCCCTGATAGCTAGGGTAGTCCATGTCAATAAAACACCTGCAAAAAATTTTCCATTCGGAATGCTCACCCGCCATACAACGCATGTTGGATGCTACCTGCCACTGTGACTTTAGTTATATAAAATTAATTCCTCCCTCTCCTTTGTCATATTATTCTTGTAGTGGATAGCAAATATTTTCATTCCAAACAACAGAGGTAAATTGCCATATCTATATTCGTTTGCTCTGTTTGCTTAGTGAAAATTGCTTCCCCATTATACAACTCTTTTGTTTTCAATTCTCGATGGCATTGATTTTCATTATGTTTGCAGCATTTTATTCATCCTACAGCCTGTGTTACCGACTTCTATCAATGCCAACAATTTACTATATTTCCCTACAGACAAAACCAAAGGAAACTACCAAATCAAATTATTTGTGCAAAATATGATCCTACAAAGTCTAATGGGAGTTTTGGTCAATTTCTACTCAAGGTAGGATATGTCAAGTTTTGTTGTCTCTGTTGCAAGATGTCATGCAGACTTTTACTTTAGCTTCTTTTACTCATTTTGTTCACATAAATGATAAATTACAACTTCTTTTCCAATTTTTTTAATTAATTTTTATATATTATTTCAATAGCTATATCCCCACTGCCCCCACGTCATCGCTAAATTTTGGAAAATAAGTTGCCTAAAAAAAATGAGACTTACTGCATTAAAGATAAACAAATGAAATCCAAGTTACGAAGTCTAAGGTAGCTCAGAGGGACAAAACAATTATTGTTTTGAATCTATATTGTGAAATAGATAGAATTGGCAGTAGATATCGCCAACAAAGGAATTGGTGACTAGGGAAGGAATAGGTCTTGTTTGGTATAGATAGATAGCAATGCACCAGTGTAGGTAGGGCATTTAATGTAGCTAATGACAAAGATGGATAACATTGTCTATGAAGGGTATAAGTAGTGGATATTGTCAACAAAGGTGTTGCTTAATGGCTGAAACTGAATAGTGGATTGATGAATGGTAAATGTCCATAGAGGCCAGCCTCTCCATTACCTGAAGAGGAACGGAAAATTATAAGATGTGCCTTTTAAGTGGGGTCATGTTGTTCTTGATCGATTCTTTTGTGGTTTCAATCATCTTTTAGGCTTGCTTCTAAGTTCTTTGCTGCAAGCCTCTTTCTTCTTACTTGCTATTTTGTCTTGCAGTTGCTCATGTGGGCCCTATTTTGTTGTCTCCATCCAAGAAGATTAGTTATTGATTGGCTTTGTTATATAAGGAATATTTGCTATCATGCAGTAGTCCACATAGGAAATATTTGTTGTGACTGTTGTCAATTCTAAATCCTTGTCATAGCTTGAAATTGTGGTACCGTGCTCTAAAAAATTAGTAATATCTGTAGAGGCTTTCTTTATTTGATATCTGTTCAAGGAATTGAATCAAATCTTACTCACGCATGAAGAGAAGATACACATTTAGTTGAAGGCTGAGGCTGATGGATCAATCATGGGTATCAACCTCAAAAGGAGATAGCAATCAAAATTTTCTTTAGATCAAAGAATATAGCTATCTACTAAAATAGTAGTTTGTAGCCAAACTTTTTGACTTGCATTTTAGTATCATTAAGGTTTAGATATATTTTGTTTACAAAATATCATGTTTGATATATTATCTTTATCATTGAGAATTCTGTGTTGAAGCTTGTTCCTGCTAGTTTTTGAATGCATATGCAACAAATATAAATTTCGTAGTGGTAGAAATTTGTATTTTTCTAACATTTTTCTTTCCATGCTATGTACCCAATTTGGTTCGTATGGAAGGCCTTATGAAAATTTGAATGTGCCTTCAAGTAATCAATTATATTGTTTCCAAATATATTCTTTCAACTATATTCTATTCAATATAGAATGTGTATTAAATAGTGGTAAATAACAATGGTGCTAACAAGCAACTTAGGAGCATGCAATTTCTTTCCACTGCCTCTTCCAAGTATCAAAATATATTTTCAACAATTTAAAACCCTAATATGTTGGTAATGAGTTTTCCCTAGCACTATGGAGTCTAGTGTGGTACAAGCAAGGCCTTTGCATGCATTTCACTTGGAGTTGCAGGTTGTTCCATTCTCTAGTGATGGTATGACAAAAGCAAGCCCCCTTTCTCACATTTTGCTAACATTTTACTTGTTATAGTTGGGTTTTATGATAGCGAGTTATATGCTTTCTATTTATTTGCACATGCAAGGTCTTTTAAATGGAAACATAATTTCTCTTATGACATTTTTGATGTTCAGGCTAATAATGCAAAAGTGGAGGCCTAGGCCTTGACGAAGAGGCATTCCCATGATCATGTTGCTGGTAACATCTTTGAGTGGGTTTATTTGAATTTGTTGAAGATAGGTATTAGATATTGCAAAATATTTTGGTCTCACATCAATGACATGAATGTAAAAATTGCATTTGTGGCTTCTATGCTTGTGTGTGTGTACACATATGCAATAAAAATAGTAATAACACAATCGCTGCCACTAACAGGGGAATACTTTAGGATTTGTTTGACATGGTAAAATGCTTCAACTCAGTATCTCTAGATCATTTACTGAACACCATTTCTTTAAGAGGATTGATTCTATTGGAGTGAATATACCAATGTCAGTTCAACACATTTGCTATGATGTCAACCTTCAACCCATTTACCCTTTCACCTTGTGTTTGTCACCTAGTTCTATTTTCCAGCTATGGCCCTTTAAATACCTTAATAGATGGAGTGAAAATTATAGTGGTAGTACAGACATATTTGATCTAGATGTTGGCACTAATTGTTTTATGATCATGAGTTAAATAATCTAGATAAATTTCTTTTACAAAAATATATATAAATTTACATTTGATAGAGTCTAGTTCTCTTGGGGCCTAGAGAACAAATCCCACTCTAAATAATTTGTGACATATATCAAATTTTGAAATATAACTAATGTTGGACGTTTGTAGTATGTTTGTACATCATTTTCTTATAATATTTGTTAGATTATGCATAAATTTTATTTGTTAGTTAGATTCAAACATTTTCAAACATATTTGAAATTCTGAACTTTGGTGAAATCTTCATCTTCATAAGTTGACCAAAGTTCATGAACCTTATTACTGTGGTGTTTGGTTAAAAAATATTTAGAGAGGAATGTTATAATTAATGTTAGCACTCAATCTAGGTGTGTATCAAATTTTGAATATTATGGACATTGGATTTTTAATTATTTCTCCTATCATCCCAACATTCTTTATTAGCATAATTCGGTATCTTCTCCTCTTGTCTAAACTTGATAAAATTGGAAATTGTATGCAAATTGTTCCCATTCATTTCTATTCACATTTCACTAAGTTACCTTACCTTGATAGGCATGTATGCAAAATGAGGATGCATGCACAAGGTTGTGTATTCAATTAGGAGGCTGTAATATGCATCCTACCATTGAAATCATTTTCCACCTTCTCAGCTACATGAACGCTCTCGTGGTTAACAAAATCTTGTTATCATAACATGATCTCTATTTTCACTATGTAGTCATCCATAACTGGACAAAGTAAGAGCATTTTTATGGGAGCTATTAATCAGTATCAAAATGATTTGACTTTTCCATTTCGTAGAGAATGTTGGCTTCAATTTTTTTGTCAACATATTATTGTAAATAGTGTCTATCTAATCTACTTTTCAGCATGATACTATAATTTATTTTCTTAATCTAGTATAAAAAGATACTTTTTTTGCTTTGTAGTGAAAATGTGGAGTATATAATTTGATGTTGTTTACATAGACTTTGACGAGACTAGAATTCAGACATCAAAACCGATTATGTTCAGTTTGTACTTCACATGCAATACAAAATTTGTAAACCTATAATTTCAAATAAACTTCGCCTATCAGTTGAACATTGAACATTTGATGACTGTTTAACTTGGGAGAAGATTGACATCATCTCTTTTTCAATACAATACTTTTATATTGGGAAAGTTAAACTCATATAGTGTTTGTTAATCCTACAACTCGTTTTACCTATAAAGTCCTTGGAAAATACAAGCTAGAACTATAAATATAGGCTATAGACCATCAAATTCAAGGCCTTCTTAAGATTCTATCAAATCACTGTAGACCAGAGGAAAACCCTTTATCTTCTTTGTTGATGCAATTTCCAATGAGTAGACTATTTGTGCTCACTAGGGCCTATTTTCCCTTCCCTTTTCTACTCACTTGTGCATGAATCACCAAAGGGTTTCAAAAGTTTGACTAAGCATCTCATAACTTGTGAGATATGTGCTTTTGTTATGAACCACAATCTCCATTCTTTTCTAAAAATTAGACTTGGCCTGCAAAATCTCCATCATTGATGTAGTTAGCATAATATACTTCTTTGCAAAATGGCTAAACCAATTCCAATGTGGAATATACTAAATTTATGGCACATTGGTATAGAATTTGCATAGATCTATAAAGACTCAGTCCTTTATCAGTGAGTTTGAAAGAGACCAATCTGGTTGTATATCATTAGTAATCTTCTGAATTTTGTAGAATTGTGCCTTTAAGCAATATTGATATTTTTCATCATTTGTAGGAAAACTGAAGAACTAGTTAAAGAGGTAAGTATCCTATCACTAGATTTAGAGGACCTCCATTCTACATCACAACAATATTTTTAGATGCATTAGCTCCAAAATAATCAACATAATAGATTTGCAAAGCCAAAAGGGATAAGGCAATAACAAAACTGTTCTGCCAGTCTTTGGCAGGAACTTCGCTACCTTGCAACTCTTGTTTTATAAGGGCTCAACTGTGATACATGGCATGTTTTTAAGGAATTCCATGGGTTTGCAGGGATTTTTACAAGGGTTAAATAAATGGTCCACATAATTGTGGAAAGGAGGCATAGGTGTCATGTTTTAAAGGGATTTTGCAAGTCTTCAAGATGTTTCAAGAAGACCTAAATGCATGTACATGGAATTACAAAAAAGGGACAAATGGTGTGCTCTCAATGTTTCTGATAAGTTTTTTATCAAAGGCCAAGATTGTGATGAAATGTGGACAAGTGGCACAATATAAAAATATTTCGTGAGTTTGCAAGTCATTCATAGTAGCTTTATTTTCATGTTGTGAAATTGGAGAAAGCTTCTAGATGGATTATTTGATGATGTTGACCAATTTTAATATTTTTTAATGGACCCATATTTGATGATGTGTAAAGTGATCCTCCTTGGATTAAATTTATAGGTTGAAGATCTATCAACACATTGTCATTCATATTTTCAAATTGGTCAAATCATTTCTAATTGTCAGATCTTGTCCTTTCATCAAAAGATCAATGACTCTCATTCAAACTTGGAAAACAAATAGAGGGAGGCCCTTGGCTTGTGAGAATTTAGATTAATGGTGGATAAGATGGTTTTGCTACCAGATTTTCATTGATATTTCTTCTATAAATGTTACGATTTGATGCAAAATTCAAGTAATTTAGCATATATCACTTTTGAAGAGAGAATTTACAAAGCTGCAACAATTTTTCATGATGAACTAGAATTTCCGAGAAAGTGAAAAACAAGTATCTATCTGTCTCTAAAATTCATCAAATTTGTAGGCCTAAGGTTTACATTTGAATCTTGTAGGCCTTTTCTACTATTTGAAAACATCAAAGCCCTAAAACTAGACTTAGAAAACCCTAGTTTTAAATCAGAATTCTAATCACGAGTCATTCAAAAGACCAATCCTCTACCTCAAAGAAACCATTTGATGAGGACCTCATTGTACAACTTCCCGTGTTCATCAAGAAAGAATATTCAAGCCCATGGACTTGGCACAGTATTAGGGCTAATTGTTAATGCAAGAGAATGTTGATATGTAAAACTTCCTTTGATTGGATGAGAGGTATTTGTACACTAGTATGGGAAAAGGGTTTCTAAGGATCTTATTTATAATGTCTATACATTCGACCTAGGGAAGTTGGTGGTCCCTAACATATTCATGGATTTGGACTTGATCATACACGTATCTATTAATTATAAAAAAAATGTGAGGTTCATAAAAGCTTCCAATGGAAGGGAATTAATTAGAATTGATAAGGCCTTCATCTCGGGTCTTTGGCCTAAAATTGGTTGTCAACAGGGTCATAGATTTTAACCAATTCAAACAACAATATCAACATTACATGAAAAAAATTAGGGTTCATTAGGTCCCTAGATATAGATTGAAGGATTTTGATAGATGATCTATAAGAATCCCTACCAGTGAGGTAGAACCCTTCAATCTAGACACTTTTGAAGATTATTTCATCAAGACATAGTATGTGCTTTGTCATGCTTTGGGGGGTGATGAGCTTAGACTAGGATACCAGTGCATCTCATGTAGATGGCTATTGATATTCAAAATATCCTAGTGAACATTGAATTTGACTTTGCCACATTCATAGTTAATGCCATCCACAAGCAACTAGTTGAGGTTAAGAAGAATAATAAGGTGATTCATTTTAGATGGTATTCTCTCCTAGGCCATATGTTCTTATATGAAGGAAGAGGGAAATGGGATAGGGCCCTGTAGATTCACATAGAAGATGCAAGGGAAATATTCTTCCTATCCAATGTTGGACCCACGTGTGGGATAGGCATTGTGATGCATCCAACTTTATAATTTTTGAGAGTCATTTTATCAAAAAGTGATATAACACTTGGGGGTTGGAAAAGTCATGTTGCAAAAGGAAATTTTGGATTTCTTAAGACCTAGGGACAAGGTACCTGATTTGGGAGTTCAACATAATTGGAGAGATTAGTATCCCCACAATGACTCCACAATTATAAGGGTGTATGGATGCCTTGTTGGTCCTCATGTGTTTCCAAGATATATGCCACTTAGATTGACATTTTTGGAGGTAATGTGGCAAATAAGTGAATCAAAAAAAGCTCATCTCAAAGGTCAAAAGAAGGGATCTTTCTTCCCTTTCTACACAACCTTCTTCGATTTCACAATCACAAGGTAATGATTGGAACAATTATATCTAATGCTTCAAAATTTATAGGATGACCCAAGAAATTTCAAGAGCCTTTAATCTTGAGAGATTCATCAATCAATTTAGGTTAAGTATAAAGAGGTTAGCATTCCAACATCAACTTCATTTTGGTGAAGATGTCTTCAGGAATTGTAATGATGACAAGGAGGCTACTGAAATGAATATCAAATGGGTGGCCTTCAGAAGGTAGAGGATGCCAAGATGAGGACGGGTAAGGACTATCAAGGTGCTTACTCAAGAATAAGGGATCCAATTGCTAGGATTCAGATGATCCTTAAAAATATTGATAGAATAATTGGAAAGACCCAAATTTTAGAAGAAAGGCCCTCATATTAGCCTAAGGCAAATCCTTTTTTCCATTCTTTTTTTAGGTGGTCTAAGGGACCTATAATAAGGGAGCCTTCCCCCTAGAGTGAGCCTCATAGAGTTACACCATCTCCAACTCATATGGCACCACCTTCTCCTCACTAGGTTCCACTCTTCCTACACATGTGACTATTGTAGATTCCGCTCCAAGGGAACAACCTCAAAAGAAGAGAAGAACTTAGATGTTGTCTTTGGTTGACTATCAACTTGGCTTGAATGAAGAAGTAGTTAATGTAACTATAGAGGAGGTGAATTGGGAAATGCCTTCTCCCTCGAAGAAAATGTTGTTAGAATGTCTTAGACCAGGTTAAGCATAAATTTTACAATGGGAAGGGATGAAGCCAATGACGTTAGAGCAATGAAATGCACACATTTCATCTTTAATAATGAATTTGTGAAATCAAAAGATTTTTTATCTTAAGATCAAGAAGAGAAGAGTTTCATCAGAAACTCAATAGAGAAAAGATAGATGTGCAACCTTCCCAATATGAGGAGGTCATAAAAAAGATCTTAGTTGAGATTAATTTTGATGTCAAGAATATTTACCTTGAAGAAGGGAGAAGATTAGTCAAGAAAAGTGGATTACTCTTGCTCCCTGAATGGGACATTACATCAGTAATATATTTTGACACCATAAGGAGGTAGGATGAAGAGGTGCACTCTTGTGAGGAACAAGTAGAATTAGCACTTTCAGGGTTAGGGTTCAACCCTAAATGGGAAACCCTTGCAATATGGCTCCTTGCTCCTAACACTAACAAGACTCAAGTTACAAAGGAAACACATGATATCAGGGAAGGGTTAATAAGATTAACACTAATAAGACTCAAGTTACATAGGCAACACATGATATCAAGGTGAAGCAACAACAAAGAAGCTACAAAGTGAGTATGATAAAATGTTAAAAGATCATATAGCACTCACTACTAAATACACTAAATTAAATATGCAGAAGACTCAAACAACACCTCCTCCAACTAATACTTAGACAACAATTTCTTCATCAACAAAAATTGTATATAATATGGTAAGAGAAAATGAAGAACTTAAAGAAAAAATTCAAAGAGCTGGAGGAACAAATAAAGAATGCTCAAAGCATTCAGTATGATGAGATGTCCATGTTGTGCCAAATATTTTGGGGCATGTGGTGTCAATTTTTTTTGTAGATATTAGAAGAATCCCATAGGAATTATGCCAACCTTAAGGGTGTTATTGCTAGGGTGAATAGGAATCAAGATAGACTTGGGAGTATCATAAATAAATGGATTCCTAGAATTGTAGCTTTACAAGGCATGTACTAAGGATCTATACATGAAAATGATGCACCATTTGACATTTTTCCTACATTCAACATGGCTAAGCTAGCAGGGGAGGTGAAGTCATATATGGCTGAATTGGCACAAAGAGAAAAACTAAGCTTAGGCATTTTAAAAATATTGAAATAAAAATTATGCCTTATATTGTGAAAGAAAACATGGAGCTTAAAAATTGTGATGAATGAAAAGCGGGTTTCAGAGTAGTGGCCCCTACTCTATCATTTTTATTTGTGATGACAACAAGGTTGAAATATATTTTCTTAAAACTTCTCTAGATAAATTGATTGCTATAGAGCAGGATTTGGAAGCTTTTGCAAAGAAATTAGTGCAATCATAGATGCAAAGTATTCACATTATACGTTTAATATTGACCATATTATTGCTTTTTAATGGCCATCATAAAGAACACATATGGCATGGGATGAAAAGTATAATCAATTGGTTGGAATTTGGGTCCCATTTTTGTCATCTAAGTCTAAGTTGTCAAAAATCTAGCTCATATAGTTATATGACATACAAATATCCCAATTGTCTACATACATCTCAACAGATTGGTACCTTTTTATCTTTTGTGACCCATCAACATGAGCTCCAATGGTGTCCAAAAGGAATATGCTTGAAACTTGGATGTAGAAGCCTTGTTGTGTAATCATTCGCTCCCTTATCATTGCAAAATCAGAGGGTATTTTCTCTAGTGGCCTCAACAACTATTTTGTCTTCGAGTGGAGGGTTCTTTTTGTCTTTTACAAAGCAGTTGTCTTCTTCTTTTTTTGATCCATGAACAATATTTTCAAATGGAAATATAACATCTATCCATGGCATGAAGCTTGTTTCTCCCTTGTCTCTATAAAAGGGAATTCAGGGGCATTTTCACAGGAACTTAGAATTTGGTAAGTAGAATGCTTGTATTATAGTCTGTATTAGTTTGATCTAGATTTTCATAGGAAGAAATGTTAATATAATTTCTAATTTTGTATAACAATACTAGCTCTATATTTGAATATATTGTGATAATTTCACAATCAATTGTCTCCTCAATTGTATACTTATTTTTCACATGAATACAAATTGATCAAGGATTACTTCTATTAATCTTTGCAATTTTTTTGTAATTGAATGTTTCTTTTATAGCTTCTATTCAAGTAATTGATTAAATTATTGTATAACAAATATTGAGGGTTTTGAGTTTATACAAGGATTTTAAAGAAGATTTGATTGCAAATTCTAATAATATTAGTGTAAGGAATTGATATTGAGCTTTCATAGAATTAGGTTTAAGTCTGTTATTCAAAGTTTTAATTACATTTTTTTGGACTCTATTTCCTAGGTTTAAAGCACCGATTTGAATGTATGACATGGTTATTTTTCCATGATCACCAAATTTTAAAATCAAATTTCCATTGAACTGTAATATTTATTTCATAATGTTACCCTTGACAACTTGGCAAGGAGTAGCAACTCTGTTTGTGCTACTGTGAATGGTGTGGGCAGGCACAAAGCATCATCCAAGTTGGTGCAGTACATGAGAGGTGTGTAGGATTGGAGAGTTTAATGCACGTCTTCTCACACAAGTAGCGAGGCTTGTGGTGGTCATTCTGAGGACATGGGGAGAAGTAAATTCAGATCAATTGGTCATCATTCATTTACTCACGCACGTATTGTGAGTGATAAATGGTGGTGGGTGGCTCAAAATTTTCTCATTTCAATGGTGAGGTCATGGTAGCAGGGTGGATTTTAGTGCAATAGCTATGGATACTCCCATTCGACTGACTGCAACATGTAAACTCTAAGATTTTCTTTGGAAGGTCATGGAGAATAGGTTGTGTTCTGTGTTTGTGGAGTGGGATCAGCTAGTCTTGGGGGTTGTCTAGCTTGTCTTGGGAAAAGAGTTCATGGTGTTAGAGGAGCGATATCGAACAAATGTTGACAGCGCTTCTAGGTTTATGGCATCACTTCTGGTCCTGGAACTCCAGAACGCAATGGTGCTACTATGGATCGCAAACTGGTAATGGTGGAGCTGTAAGGTGGGGTGGATGATGTAATCATTATTACCGAGTTGGGGGTGGGCATTCTGTGTCCGCGAGATATGGAAAAGGTGTTTCTCTCAGATATCCAAGTTAAGTGGTACTCCTTCCTTCTGGACATAAAGTGATCATGAGAGCTTAGGGAGCACAAGGCCCGGGTAAGGCGGGGAGTTGATTTCTTGAAGGTGTTTCTATACCTGGAGGTGGCGTGGGGGGAGGACAGGAAGGGGTGCTTCTAGGAATACTTGCAGGAGGAGGGTGTGTTGTTTGACTAAAGACACAGGATAAGTTTTTGATGGCGCATCTCTAGTGTGTTTTGGTTTCAAACTTTTTCAGCAGTGGATGTTGGTTTCGGTCGAGGTTTGTGTAAGGTGGTTTGTATTGCATGGCAGGGGGGTGTACAGGCTATTAGTGTTTGGTTATTCCTGGGTTGGCTTGTAATGGGGGTGACAGGATGAATTGTTGGATCTTTTTGGTTGGGTGTCATGTAATGGGTGGATTAGCAAGACTGTTTTGATCATTTCACTGCTATGGCGGAGCATTGTATATCTTCTTTTTTTAAATCAATAGAAAGTTATTTATGTATAAAAAAAATTATTTCATAATGTTATTCCCATGTTCTCATATTCAAAATGTATAAAACTCCAAGAATCTAGCCCATCAAGTGTGTTTCATCTATAATTCTTCATTACATAAAGAAAGCATATATGTTCAATGCAATATCATGCATATCTTCGTAGGGTGATTGTGTTAATATATCTAGATTCCTTTTACTACACCAATTGAAGTGTTTTCTTCCCCAATTTCATGCGATATACGAAGAGTACTTGGAATATGTGATGTGATACTTATGTGAATATAAATTCATTGAATAACTTTAAATATAAGTACACAAAAAGTCATTAAATTTATGTTTCAATGAGTGGGTGAAAGTTAGCCAAATTTGAATTTGAGAAGGCCAATTTTGTGACTCCAAGATCAATCTTGCAACCATGGAAATAAGCCAAGACATAAAAGGGGAAAAGTATAAGACAAGAGAAGGTACATGGCAATATATGCATGTCTAGGTGTAATTAGTGCATCTATGAGATCAATATATTGAAATACATATTTATGTGGATAAGGTGGGAATAGGTGCATATAAACATATGTAAGGTGATAGGTAAACAACATATGGAAGGGATGTTAATTTTCACAAAATCATGACCTCTTGCTTGGAACAAGATGCTTTAGCTAATCGAGCCAAGACCCCACCTTTAATCATTAAACCATTAAATATTATTTACATAAAATATATTTTGTAAAATAGTTTAAATCACATTAGAAAATTAATATTTTAATCTAATCAAATAATTTATTCTTGTTTAAATTTTAGTTAGCATGGATAAGCACAACATAAACTTAATGTTTTAACTTAAATAAATATTTTTTTTCATGTTGCTCATGATTACCAAAAGGATTATTAATTGCAAATGACCATTAATACTCAATTAAAATATTATCTATTAGTTAACTTAAATACCAGGTTAGAAAATAAATATTTTAATCTAATAAAAAAATTGTACTTGTGATCCATATTTTAGCTAGCATGGATAAGTACATTAGAAAATTGATGTTTCAATTTAATCAAATATTTTTTTCATACTGCTCATAATTTTACCACTTTCCAAAATGATTATCAATCATAAATGGTCATTAATAAAAATAAAATATTGTTTATTAGTTAGCTTGAAGAATAAGTTAAAAAAATAATATTTTAATCTAATTAAGAAATTTGTTCTTGTTGTCCATATTTTAGTTGATATCCATATTAATGGATAAGCATATTAGAAAATTGATATTTTGATTTAATCAAAGATTTTTTTTCTTGCTACTCATGATTTTACCACTTCCAAAATTATTAATTATTTGACCATTAACCATTCAATAACACACAAAAAATATCATCTATTAATTAGCTTGGATAAAATATTAGAAAATTAATATTTTAATCTAATCAAAGAATTTGTTCTTGATATTCATAATTTTAGTTGGAATAGACAAGCACTTTACAAAATTGATGTTTTGATTTAATTCAAAAATATCTTCAAAATTGACGTTTTCTTTTAATGATCATAAAATAATTGAATAACACTCAAATAAAATATTTTTTATCAATTAGTATGGATAACACATTAGAAAATAAAGATTATAATCTGATCAAGGAACTTTTTCTTGCTGCACATAATTTTAGTTGGGTTGAATAAGAACATTAGAAAAATGATGTTTTAATGTGATCAAATAATTTATTCTTTTTATCCATAATTTTAAAATTAATTTGATTTTTGACATTAAAATATTGACGTTATAATATAATTATGAAATTTTTCCTACTTATTGATAATTTTTAAACTCTTTTAATAACAAATCTTTATAAAATTTGTTTATAAAAAAATCTAAAAAATAAAAATGATAAAATAAATGTAAATTTTGTATAACAAAATTAAAAACACCTATTTTTTAAATTATGAATTCTAAAAAAATATTTCAAAATAAAATTAAAAAATCTCTCTTATAAATTTACAAAGATTTTAGTGCCATATATCATTTATCTACACCTCATTTTTCAAACAAAAACCCGGATTTCTCGAAGCCGAAATATTGAAACCGCAGGTGAAAATGTTTTGTCCAGCTGGCATCATGACCGGGTGAGATTGTGTTATTGCGGCAAAAGGTAAAACTAACGACGGTAACCGGTTGGGCTGACCGGGTAGGTCTATTCTTACATCTACGGAATACCGGATGAGGAAAAACTTGTCATTGCTAAAGCCCATTTTGGCGGCGCCTCCCCATTGACAAGGAAATAAACCACCTTCTATGATGATGAAAAGGATAAATAAAATCCTTATTCAATTATCAAGGGAGAATCAAAACAAATCTCATATCAATTTAAATAAATAAATAGCACGAATATTTAGAATTTATTTTAGATATTAATTAAGTTATTAGAAATGATAAATATATAAATGGTTTAATATAAATAATGAAATTAATTAATTAAAAAATTGTGATAGGTATTGGATGTTCAATCGTTTATAATGTGAAAATAGTAGTGATATTTAGATGAACACATTGGAATAAGTAAATGATCTCTTCATTGCTCTGGATCACTATTGTGACTATAAATTTAATCTCACAAGCGTGGATTTGAATTGATGCACACATTCAATATGTAGTTATAGATCAGATATCAACTAATTTTGAGAATGCCGGTATTAGCTTGCTTTGATATTTTTAATTTATTCTTGCATAAAAACTAGTTCTTGTGTTCTTTCTGGTTTGCACATACAAGAACAATTACTTCTTTGTATCCAACTATGTAAGGATATTGAGTTAATGTGTTTTGAGAATGATTGAGGACAAGTGATGATTATACATGTATGCCATCTAATGCTAATGTTGTGATAGTATCACTAGATAAATATTTTTGGTTAGTAATGTGTTTTAAAAGGTGTTTAATGTTGGTGTAATTAATTATTAATTACACTTTGCATAAGTTTACTTAGGTTTATTTAATTCCTAAGTTTTAGGCTTTATCTTTATCTTATCGAGCTATCTTGTTGCTCAAGATAAGATTAGGTTTGCATCTTTGCTTTTATAAAGCAAATCATATCTTGTAATTAATTGAATTCTCGAATAATAATATTTGCACATCTTCTTGCAAATCTCTTGCTTTTTATTTTTTTTCTTATGTGGAAGGCTTTTCTGGTTTGCAAATCTGATCATGGGTTTCTAACATGGTATCAGAGCCTTGATTTGCAGCCCCTTCTTAGATTTCTGGAGAGATTCATCACAGAGTTCGTTCGGGGTTCCTCGAGGGTTTCATACCTCGAGTTTGTCTCTTGATGCAGAGGGTTAGGGACTTTGAAATAAACACAAAGTTACAAGACTAACAATGATTCACTCTCAACCTTTCAATTAGGCACCAACATGGATATAAGGCCTCAACTTTGCATTCATGATTTATTTGCCTTCTTTATGGACCCAAACCCTAGGAAAACTCTTAAGAGACCCAAACAAACTTGTTTTAAATGATTTCAAAGCCCAACCCTCTGACTTAGACACAAAACCAATTTTTCACCTTAACTAGGCTACTAGCCCAACTAGGCCTCCTGCAGTGATTTTTTGACTTTGCACTCAAACTTTCCAAAGGAACCCCAAATATAATGACTGTTTCAAGTGTGGTTTGTGATTACAAACAACATATCCAAACCTTGGTATCACTTGTTTTAGACAAACCCTTCCAAAATCTGTTGTCTCCTCAAAAACTAGGCCTAATTAGCCCACTTTTACAAAGCAACCCCCCTTTAAACTCAACTCCTGACCATGAAAATTTCAGCAGTCTCCTAAAATGACTCAAAACGAAGGAATACAAGTTTTTAGACCTCTATGACACATATAACATCCTCCAGCACAAACCCCTCCTCAACTTGCCTCAAAAACTAGGGCTTCTTGAAAACTAACCTTCCAATCACTTCCAGAACTTGCTCATTGACTCTACACCATTAGGACAACATATTTAGTTGATACAAACTCGAAAACATGCCCCTCATTAAGGCAAATATTCTGCTGCTACACCCTAGCCTCCATCTTCAAGCACTTTTCCCTTTGACAACTTGGTGTACACCCTGATATTCTTCCTTCCTGCACATTATTTGGTTAAATCTGTATGATACATGTTAGGAATGATCCATTTCACAGGTCACAGCAGCATTCTACCTTGAAATGGATCAATCATCCATGAAAAACCTCAGAATTAGTGAAAAATCTGTGTTCTTTTTTAGGACAGTCAATATAAAATGCAAAGAAAGTAATTATCACTGCTTTCAGAGCCTTCAATGGTGTTAAAATATGTAAACACAAACTCCTAAATCATCCTACTGGACATAGATTCAATAGAGATCAAGTATTTAACAAAAAAAACACCATAAAAGTGCAAAAAACTGTGTTTTTTCACTATTTCCAGAAAAAAGTCCGTTCAGTACTTGCTCCAAATGCCCCACCTCCGTACAAATGACCATTTTGGGGTTATAGAACCATCCCACAACTGATACAACTGATTGGAATTGATTACAATGCATAATTACCTCTAAAACACCTAAAAACTCCTTTTCCCGCCTAAACTAAAATTTAAAAATCTGAATTTTACAATCTTGAAATTTATTAATAGGCATCACCTAAATACCATTGGATATTTAATATCCAAGCTTATTTAACCTATCTAAATCCTAAGAACATTTAATCAAATCCCTTAAAACATACTTTGCCCCTTACATTGCATTTTTGACTGGATTCCTTATCAGGAATCTTAAAACCTTTAACACCTTTAGCACACTCATTCAATTCAAATTCCATTATAGGCTTCAACACATTATAATTAATGCTTTGACATGCTTGGAAGGTCCTCCTGACCCCTGCTCTCTCCTGATTCTTGGAGTGTTCCCTGAAGGTCCTGGGTGCTCCTGCACCATTCTCCCTAGGAAAGAAAGAACTCTTGTCCCAAGAAGTATCCCATGTGTTGCCACTAAGAAATTTCTTGCTCATATGTGCTTTCATCTTCCAATGAGAAGGAAGGTAGTCCCCTAAAGTTACTGTTTTTCTCTTCTGCCAATCTGCATCCTTGACAGAATCAAAACAAGGATTAGTATGTCCTCTTTGCTGCTTGAAAACAGTGAGTTCTTGTGTCCTATTGCTGCCCTCATTCCAATGCCTCCTTTGTGGAAGAACTTCATCACTATTACCCTCATTGATAGGGAATTCAATGCTACCAATCTTGATACTATTTAGATCCCACAAGGACTGATTTGGAGGACTGTCCATCTCATAACCCTGCTGCAACTTATCACTTTTCAGCTTGCCAATGCCTTCCCCTGTTTCACCCTGCTTATTCACCTGCAAACTCTTCTCAAAACAGATTACAAAACTATCATTAGACTGCTCCAAAGGTAAAGGAACCAACTGATATTTAACATCTCCCTTGTGAACCAAATAGGTGTTAAGAAACCCATCATGCAAAGTTCTTCTAACATACTGCCATGGCCTTCCCAAGATAATATGACCACAAGTCATTGGAATAACATCACAAAGCACTCTATCCTGATATGAACCAATTGAGAAATCAACAAAAGCTCTCTTACCAATCTCTACATGTTGTCCTTGAGTTACCCAAGTGGCCTTGTAGGGAGTAGGGTGATCAAAAGTTTCAATCCCTAGCTTGGTTACCATATCAACTGAAACTAAATTGCTATGTGACCCTGAATCTATAAGCAATCTGCAGATCTTACCATGACTGAGACAATTTGTTTTGAAAATGGTTACCTTTGGTTCTTGATGAAGTCTTTCTCCTTGCTTGATCATGAGAAACTCACCATCAGTCACAGGGTCTGCCATGAATGTTTTTGACTCCTCCTTCTTGTCTTCTTCTTCTTGTACCAAATTAGCTCTCCTTTCTCTGCCTTTATCAGCTTGTTCCCATTTAGGACACTTGAAGGAAGGATGCCCTGGTTCATTGCAATTGAAACATCTACCTGTGAATGGTCCTCTACCTTGTCCAAATCTGCCTCCTCCTCTTGGAGTGTATCCACCTCTTTGATCATAAAATATCTCTTTGCCTTTGTCATTGCTGCTCTTGTCATTGCTGCCTTGTCCTTGTTCTCTATTACCTCTGCCCCTATTTGAACTACCTCCTCTTCCACCATTGCTTGATCTTTCTTGCTTCCTTTTCACCTTTTCTTCTGCTCTAATGGCCAACTGAAAACATTCTCCCAATGTTCTTGGCAATTGCAAACCAATCTCATCTTGCAGATTGTACCTTAAGCCATTGATGTACCTGGCTATCTTCTCATCTTCTTCCTCATATCCTCCTCTAATACTAAGCTTGTGAAATTGCTCAGTATAGGACATCACATCCAAGTCCTTTTGCTTTAAATTCTGCCTCATTCTTTTCACATGAATGGTATAATCAGATGGTAAAAATTGCTCCTTGACCAAACTCTTCATTCTTGCCCATGTAGAGACCTTTGCCAATCCTCTAGCCATCCTATCATTCTGGAAACTTGTCCACCATGTCAATGCTGTGCCTCTCAACTTGGTTTTAGCAAACTTGACTTTCCTTTCTTCATCCATCTCCTCAAATTCAAAGTAGTTTTCCATGGCATCAAGCCATCCCAATACCTCTTCACTATCCATCTTCCCTTGATAGATAGGTAAGTCTATGTGACTCTTCCCTCCGTGACCCTGTACTGCCTTCAATAACCTCACTAACCTCCTTTCTTTAGGGTCCTCTGTATCATCAGCTTGTTGTTCCTGATTTACCCTCACATGCTCTTCATCCTCTTCATTTTTTTTCTTGGTCTTCTTGGTCTTCTCTCCTCCTACTCCTCTCAAGGTTATTGATCCTTGCTTGCATAGTGTCTCTCTCTCTTCTCCATTGTCTTTCATCTCTTGCTCTTGCTGCTTCTTGTTCCCTTCTTTCTCTTCTCTCCCTCTCCAAGATCTCCTTCAACTCTTCCAACTCTCTTGCCAATTGGTTTTTTGGTGCCATTGCTACTTCTCCAATCCCTAAAGGACCCACTCACTACTCTGATACCACTCTGATGCAGAGGGTTAGGGACTTTGAAATAAACACAAAGTTACAAGACTAACAATGATTCACTCTCAACCTTTCAATTAGGCACCAACATGGATATAAGGCCTCAACTTTGCATTCATGATTTATTTGCCTTCTTTATGGACCCAAACCCTAGGAAAACTCTTAAGAGACCCAAACAAACTTGTTTTAAATGATTTCAAAGCCCAACCCTCTGACTTAGACACAAAACCAATTTTTCACCTTAACTAGGCTACTAGCCCAACTAGGCCTCCTGCAGTGATTTTTTGACTTTGCACTCAAACTTTCCAAAGGAACCCCAAATATAATTACTGTTTCAAGTGTGGTTTGTGATTACAAACAACATATCCAAACCTTGGTATCACTTGTTTTAGACAAACCCTTCCAAAATCTGTTGTCTCCTCAAAAACTAGGCCTAATTAGCCCACTTTTACAAAGAAACCCCCCTTTAAACTCAACCCCTGACCATGAAAATTTCAGCAGTCTCCTAAAATGACTCAAAACGAAGGAATACAAGTTTTTAGACCTCTATGACACATATAACATCCTCCAGCACAAACCCCTCCTCAACTTGCCTCAAAAACTAGGGCTTCTTGAAAACTAACCTTCCAATCACTTCCAGAACTTGCTCATTGACTCTACACCATTAGGACAACATATTTAGTTGATACAAACTCGAAAACAAGCCCCTCATTAAGGAAAATCTTCTGCTGCTACACCCTAGCCTCCATCTTCAAGCACTTTTCCCTTTGACAACTTGGTGTACACCCTGATATTCTTCCTTCCTGCACATTATTTGGTTAAATCTGTATGATACATGTTAGGAATGATCCATTTCACAGGTCACAGCAGCATTCTACCTTGAAATGGATCAATCATCCATGAAAAACCTCAGAATTAGTGAAAAATCTGTGTTCTTTTTTAGGACAGTCAATATAAAATGCAAAGAAAGTAATTATCACTACTTTCAGAGCCTTCAATGGTGTTAAAATATGTAAACACAAACTCCTAAAGCATCCTACTGGACATAGATTCAATAGAGATCAAGTATTTAACAAAAAAAACACCATAAAAGTGCCAAAAACTGTGTTTTTTCACTATTTCCAGAAAAAAGTCCGTACAGTACTTGCTCCAAACGCCCAACCTCCGTACAAATGATTATTTTGGATTTTTATATCCTTTCCCCAACTGATCCAACCGTTTGGTATTGATTAAGTTGCATAAAAGTGATTAAAACTCAAAAAACTACTTTCCCGCCCAAAGTGAAATTCAAAAATCTGAATTTTACAATCTTGAAATTTATTAATAGGCATCACCTAAAGACCATTGGATATTTAATATCCAAGCTTATTTAACCTATCTAAAGCCTAAGAACATTTAATCAAATCCCTTAAAACATACTTTGCCCCTTACATTGCATTTTTGACTGGATTCCTTATCAGGAATCTTAAAACCTTTAACACCTTTAGCACACTCATTCAATTCAAATTCCATTATAGGCTTCAACACATTATAATTAATGCTTTGACATGCTTGGAAGGTCCTCCTGACCCCTGCTCTCTCCTGATTCTTGGAGTGTTCCCTGAAGGTCCTGGGTGCTCCTGCACCATCTCTCTATTTGGGTGTTCTTGCATGGTTGCTTTCGGCGCACGGTGGAGGAAATCTGAGCTCATTTTCGAGTCCAGGGCTATCGAAAAAGTCAAGATCAACTTTTGTTTTTCCTGATTCCGACATTTTATGCCAGAGTTATGAGGGTTTGAAGATCTGTCAGATTTGGGAGTTGTGAAGCTTCTGGTGCATTTTCAGGCAGATCGGACCTCGCCATCAGATCCAGAGCATCCGAGAGACAAAAAATGACATATAATACGCCTATGTTCGGCGTCAGCTATTCGTGAGGCAAAAAATTTTTACCCAGCAGGCCGTACAGCCCGCTAGGTACAGGGTACGATAAATTTTTGTAGAATAAAAAATAAATAAAATTATTTTATTATGTTCTGCATCAAATTTTATTTTTGGGCTATTCAAAGATTTGGGTTATTAAATATTTTCGGTGATATATTAAAAATTGTGGGGTTGGTTTTTAAAAAAATCTGTGGACTGTACATTGTTTGGTACATTCGTACCCTGGCCATCACATCCCTGTCGGCCTTGACTGACAGTCACGCCGGATATTCCCCCTTAGCCGACATATTCTCCAACCAGCGTATTTACTTCACTGCCGACAGTCTTACTCTCCTGCCGCTCAAACAACCGCCGACCTCCCTTCACTCTCCCGCGCTCCTCTGTTCTCCACCCCGGTCCTATGGCCCGCCCCGGGGGAGGCTCCCTAGCCGGTGGCGCCAAGAGTGGTGCCACCTCTGCTCAACCCACCCGCCGCCCATCTGGCGGTGGGTTTCTTTTTTACACCAGCAGTGCCCGAGGTCACATGGCCGACCACGGGCCAGCGCGGCAGGAGCTGAAAATTTGTGCCAAATTAGCCTTTGAATACCCTAAATTGCCCCCATACAGCTATTTTTTTCATTTTGGCATAACTTTTGATCCCAGAGGCATTTTTTTTGAAACGAGATATCGCCGGAAAGCTGGCGAGCCCAATTTTCTGATGGTGTAGTCTATTTCTAGAGATTTTTCTATTTGATGGGATTTTTTTAGTTGAAGTCAAATGTTCAGATTTCACTTCGGAGGGCATATTTTTTGACTCGATGATCCTTTTTTCATCTTTTTCGTGGCATTGGAAAGCTGATTCTGTCCTCTACACAGATCTGACATCAATTTCTATTTTTTGTTTATGCATGTTTGTATGCTCTTCTTTTACAATCATCGGGTTATTGTAATAAATGAACTATGATAAAGTTCCATTCAAGGGGGGTTTCTTGCATAATAAATCTGATTAGAGTGTAGTTTTCACTTTGATCACCATATTTCATTTTGTTTTGATGGCAACTTGCATGGGTTATCTGGTCTTCTAGTTTCTTTTGGCCACATTTTTTGCTGTAACTTGACACATGTTGGATTCATTGGTTCACACTTCAGTTGGGAGATTACGTTTCTTGATCCTCATTGGTTCAAATTCTTCTCAGTTTGAGGGCCATGTTTTTGTGGTTATTGTTCCAGAGTCTATTTTTGGTACTCCTTCCCATGGAAGAGTTTTAGTCTCAGTTTGGCATCGGCAATGAGATACATGGTTTCCAGATTCTGTCATCATCGCATCTACTGTTACTTCACAGATTCTAGGGTTGTTCCAGTTTGTGAGTTTTCGAGTGTTCCGTGGCATCGGGTCTGCTATCACATTATCATGATTCTGATTTTGGTTTCAGTTGTAGACAGAGGTATCTTTCCTTGCTTGTTAGATTGTGGTTCCAGTGTTACTCCATAGTGTTCTTCCAGTGCTTCTTGCAGCAGTCATCTCATTATAGGGGGGTTTTGTACCATTGGATTTTCCTTCTCTACTTCCTCTGATTGCATTTGTACTTGGGTACCTGATCAGGCCTTGTTGTCGGGACCCATTCATGCTTTCTTGCATTCATCTTAGTTTTCAGGTGCATGCTTTATTTTGCTTCTCCCTAAGTTGCACTTATGGGGGGGTGTTGGTGTAATTAATTATTAATTACACTTTGCATAAATTTACTTAGGCTTATTTAATTCCTAAGTTTTAGGCTTTATCTTTATCTTATCGAGCTATCTTGTTGCTCAAGATAATATTAGGTTTGCATCTTTGCTTTTATAAAGCAAATCATATCTTGTAATTAATTGAATTCTCGAATAATAATATTTGCACATCTTCTTGCAAATCTCTTGCTTTTTATTTTTTCTCTTATGTGGAAGGCTTTTCTGGTTTGTAAATCTGATCATGGGTTTCTAACATTTAATTCATTTGTTCACTACATGTTCGAAATGAATTAGGTTATGTCCTTCAATGCAAAAACCTAACATATAATTCAACTATTTTGCATTTCAAGTCAACTCATAATGGTCAATGGAAGGGAAAATAACTAGGCCTAAAATTTAAATTTTGCTTTTAATAAAATGGGATAATTTTTGTAAGTGTGCAATTGATCTATATTGTTTTTGTGACTACAAATATAATCCTAGAAAAAATTGCTAAACTAAGAATCAGGTCCATACCATGGAAATGAGTGCATATGGGAGAAAAAATACAAGATCACTTTTATTTGCCAACCTCCAAGTGAATATCTTTTCTTTTTTCTTTTTACAAATTATTCATCACATTTGGGATAAATGGATCAATATGAGTCCAAAATAAATAGGGGAGAAGTGCAAGGTATAGTTTTCTGGAGCAACAATAAAATAAATGCAGAAACTAAAATATTTCACAAATGAAACTATGCACAATAATTCCATTTTTTTTAATAAAAGTGAACCAATGTGATACAAAGAGCTCTTTGTAAATGTAAGGAAGAAGAATGAAGATAGGATTAGGCTATCGATTAACCTTCCAAAATACTTGATATATGTTGAACACTTGGGACAAGTGTGAGGAAATGTGTAAAGCCCTTATGAGGAAAGATAAAAAAACAAAAAAGCTCTAAGAGAGCTTAAGTCTAGTATGAATAGGTCTTCTAAGTAAAAGTAAATTAGATAGGTGGCCATGTGTAGGATCATGATGGGCCAAAAAGTGGCGATATGAAAAAAGTAGTGTTTTGCATTCACCAAAAAATGCAAAAATCCTGAGTTGACTTTTTTTTGGGTTGGGTGTCAGTACATTGCTCCAAAGCAATGCCCAAGCCAAAGTAGAAAAAATCATATATTCGATTTGTGCTACTTTGATAATTTATTGTGACGGTAAGATTTTGGTGTTATAAATTGGATATCCAATTTTTTCACACATAGACCCAAGAGAGAGAGAGAGAGATGGTTGAGGGTAGAGGGTTGATAGTTTAAGGTTGAGGGTAGAGGTTTGACGATATAGGGTTGAGGGATTAGGGTTGAGGGATTAAGGGTTTAGGTTTAAAGGGTTAAGGGTTAAGGGTAGAGGGAGAGATATAGAGGGAGTGAGTGAGAGAGATAGAGGGAGTGAGTGAGAGAGAGAGGGAAACTTGAGAGAGAGATAGAGGGAGACTTGAGAGAGAGAGAGAGGGAGGGAGT
>VDFB02058242.1:757549916-757627340 GCA_007258455.2 Sequoia sempervirens | reverse complement strand
GAGAGACTTGGGAGAGAGAGGGAAAGAGATACTATTTAAATATTTTATATATTAGTAATATATATATATATATATTTAAATATTTATACATAATAATATAATATATTATATATTAAATATATAATTCCATAAGAGATTATCATAAATTGTATATTATATATTAAATTATAAACTATATTGTATATTCTAAACTAGATATATTAAAATAAACTATAAACTATTTATTGCATTTTTTAAATCATATATTATGAATTGTATAACATGTTTTAAAATCATATATAAAACAAATCAAATATCTGATTCAAATCGGATATCCAATTTGAATCAGATATTCGATATTTCTGACAAAAACTTTACTGCCTAGGGATTAGCCTCAGGCTTTCTTGGGAATTTGGCTAGGATATTCCAATTCTATGAAGTCAACACAAAAAATGTGTTTAAGAGCTTACCTTGCTTTTTTAGACTTCGCCCATGTGGTTGGCTACTTTTTTTTACCCAAAATTGATCAAACAAAAAGGGTTTGTAAAGGAGATTCTCAGCTTTCCACCAATATAAATTATGCTTCACTTTGAATTTAATAAATAATTATTAAATTCATTTTCCATTAGAATTATGACTAAAGTCCTGCTTGATAGGCTGATTGAAAAACATCTATAGCTTTCAAACAATATCACATTTTTTGAATCCAAAACATGCATCACATTCTATGCTTTGCATACTATAGGATTAAAAAAAAATGAATTTCATGAAGTTTTGACCAAGTTAAGGTGGTCAGACATACGAGTTTTTATATTTTTTAAGAGTTGTAATTAAAAATTCATAATTAATTATTTACTTGGAGAAAAATTACAAAAAAATATGCATCACATCTGAACATGAGTCCTCTACTTATATCTAAAATTTTATAAAAAAATATTATCATTTTATTGTGGTTAGAGTGATCAGACATACACCTACTTATTTTTTCCCTGAAATTTAAGTACTACTACATTGAAATTTCAAATTTTCGCCAAATAGATTTTTTTATTTTTTAAATAAACCTAGTAGTTTAGAAACTACAGTCAATTTTCCACAAATTCTATTCTTACATATTTTTGAAATAATATAGATAACTTATTCAAATTTTTATCTCAAGTTGCCTAACTCTGATTTTTCTGAATTTTCATTGCCACTTAAGGGCTTGTTTTTTTCCATGATGATCCTGCACATACCCACATAAAACCATTTTTTAGACCAATACCCCACTTAAGTGATACTTTGGGAGAAAGATAAAAACTGAAATGAGTCTCGATAACCATGTCTAAGTAGATAATCTATAGTACAAATAAAAGTATCCAACAAGCAAATAAAAAGAGAAAACCCTTTGGGAAAGAACTCCTAGAAAAGAGAACATATACAAAACAAGGAATCATAATCCCATCAAAGTCAAAGAAATTCTCAAGATGGAGGCACCAAGAACCTTGAAGCAGTTGAGGAGTTTGCAGGGAAGGCTTCAATCCATTCACTGGTTTATAGAAAAGTTAGCAAATAAGGCTATCCCTTATTCTCAACTACTCCACAAGGGGCTAGCATACAAATGGGATGAGAAATGTGATTAGGCATTCAAAAAAATCAAGGAGTACGTACTGAAACCACTAGTCCTTATGCCACCAATTCCAAACAATCCATTGATCCTATATATATCGGCAACAACAGCAGCCCTTGGTACTCTCTTAGCTCAACATGATGAAAATGGGAAGGAGAGAGATACTTACTATATCAGTAGAACCATGGTGGGACACGAGCTAAATTACACATTCATCGAGAAAGCTTGCCTAGCAGTGGTGTTTGTAGCACAAAAGTTTAGACACTATATGTTGGCTCACCAGATAAAACTCATTGCCAAGATAAACCCTCTCAAGTGTTTACTTTCCAAAGCAACACTCACAGGGAAAACAACTATATGGGTCATGATCCTAGCAGAATTTGACATTGAGTATGTAGAGTGGAAGGCCATTAAAGGACAACTAATTACAGACCAACTAGCAGAGGCACTGATATATTTAGAAAACTCACTAATATAAGAGTTTCCTGATGAGTCCATCTTTAACATAAGTGTAGAAGATCACTGGAAAGTATATTTTGATGGATCCTACACACATCATGGGTCAAGAGCTAGAGTCTTCTTCATTACGCCACAAGGATATTTCATACCAAATTCATACAAGCTGTCTTTTCCTTGCACAAATAACATTACAAAATATGAGGCTCTTGTTATAGGACTCAAAATAGTAGTGCAATGGTAGATCATAACACTCAAGGTCTATGGAGATTCGCAACTAATCATTAATCAGGTAATGATGAATAGCAAATGAAAGACGACAAGTTGACTCCATACAAGAAATTGGTGGAAAGCCTCAAAGAATTCTTCATTAACATCACATTTGAGCAAATACCAAGGACAAACAACAAAGCAACAGATGTTATGGCAATAATCAGATCGCCACTGGATATCCCACACAACGTCCCTAAGCAAGAATTCCTTGTAGAGTACCTTCTCATACTAGCTTTCAAGTTACCAGAGTCTGAATTTGTGTGTGAAATCATTGGTCTTGGGTGTCCTTGGTATCATGACATATACACCTACCTAAGAATAGGAGTCCTCCCGACCGATATCACCCTGAACCTTAAAAGAACATTTTTCAAGAATTCATCCCGTTTTGTTATTTTAGGTGACACCCTATATTGTAGGAGTATTGAAGGAACCCTTTTACGATGCCTAAATGCTAAGGAAGCTTTTAATACTTTAACTAAGGTATACAATGGCATTTGTGGTTCACATGCGAGTGGTATGACCTTGGCCAAGAAATTGTTGAGGACTGGGTACTACTAGCCTACAATTTGGAGAGGGAAGCTCATGACTATGTCCAAAAGCATCTACAATGTCAACAACATGGGGACCTCATCCATGCATCAACTCAGGAGCTCCACCCAATTGAATAACCCCTTGTTCCTTTTCACAATGGGGGCTCGATCTCATTGGTAAAATCACTCCCACCTCATCTAATGGCCATAAGTTCATTATCACCGCCATTGAGTACTTCATGAAGTGGGTAGAGGCCATTCCCATGACCTATATTATAGGAAAGAAGATTTCCAAGTTCATCCTGAACTACCTTATTTTTTACTACGGTGTCCCTCAAGCCATTATCTCAGATAATGGAACACCTTTGAAAAACTAGGATGTTTGAGAGCTATGCCAAAATTTCAATATCCAACATCAATTTTCCACTCCATACTAGCCCCAAGGAAACAACCAAGCTGAGGCTACCAATAAAACCATCTTGAATATCCTAAAGAAAACAATTAATGAATTTGGTCGTGATAGGAACCTACAGTTGAACCCTGGCCTATGGGCCTACTGAACAAGTATATGCACACCAACAAGTGCAACCCCTTTCTCTTTGGTCTACAAATCAAAAGCCATCCTCCCCATTGAGATCAAGCTCCCATCCTTAAGAATATCATTGCAAAATCTCATTACTGATGAAGAATATCGGGTGTCATGGTTGAACGAGCTAGAACTACTGGATGAGTAGTGCATGGATGCCTTGAATCACCTACTAATCTATCAAAACTATCTCAAGAGGAGCTACAACAAGAAGATCAGGGCTCAAACCTTCCAAATCGGAGAGCTCATGTTGAAAGAAAATCAGAAAAATGTGCCAAATCCAAATAGCAAGGGAAAGTCTGAACGCAACTGTTTGGGACCCTTCATCATCATAGCAAGCTAAAAATCAAGAGCATATCAACTATCTACACTTGAAGGTGAACCTTTGCAAGAGCCTATCAATAGCTCCCATCTCAAAAAAAATTATGCCTAAACTTGCAAGGTGTAAATCCAAAAATTCAAAAAAATAAAAAATAAAAAATCCAAGAAAATAAAAAAAAGGATTGCAAATAGTAAAGAAAAAATCATCCTCTAGTGAAAACCACCTCGGTGCCACTTTGGGCAAGTAACTTGGTGAAAACCTAGAAAATAGGTGCCTCGTGTAAATAAGCACTTTCCATCCACCATCATTTCTTCAGCTTGCTCTGCTTCATTCATCCATCACATTCCATTGATCCTTCTGACACCCATCTACGTCTGCATCATAGCTTGATCATGAGTTTGTATCATGATCCCTCCTAGTACTACTGGGCACATTCATAAGGTCAGTGTGTCCTGCCTATATCAGAGTAGTCTATTGCATCACGCTAGGGGCATGTCCCTATACCTACATTGGATCAGATTCATGTATATTCTTGAAATCTTCCTTAAAATTAGAAAATACAAAAACATCTAAAACATATCAAAATCCCAAAAATAGGTCAAAAAGTTAGAAGTAAAAAAATAGAGTCATCTTGTCGAACTACGAGTCTTTGAGCTATGAACATAGGTAAGGCCATCATCGATGTGCCCCTGAGACACCTTAGGTCAGTCCTTTAGGGGTCCATCATAATAAACTAGCAATCCATTTTTTCATATCTCATCAATAAATGAGTCTGTGTCAGTTGAACTATGCGTCTCTAAGCTCTAAACGTAGGCAAGGCCATCATCGATGTGCCCCGAGACACCTTAGGTCAGTCCTTTAGGGGTCCATCATAATAAACTGACAATCCTTTTGTTCGTATCTCATCAATAAACGAGTCTGTGTCAGTCGAACTATGTGGTCTCTATGTGTATAACATAGGCAAGGATAATCTTTGATCAGCCCCCACTATTGTATTTGACTACAAATTCCAACGAATGTTTGGTGACATATCGACAAAATATTTTTGAATTACCGATGTAACACTATTTTAAATTTTGTTGCTAGAATTTCATCGCTTTAACGACCAACATGTATTCATCAAAACCATGACCCAGCATTGTCAGTCAATTCCATAGAAAATGTTGGCAGTGTCTGTCGCAAAATCAATGTAACTCCATCCATCTAGTGATGACAAAAAACACAAAATGTTGCAGAGCGTCCATTTGAAAGCATCGAAAAAACACCAAACATTCATCCCTTTTCCGACAAGGTGGAGTTGCCATTACGATGAAAACTACGTTGTGTGTACAACAACCTCATCGCAAATTTTTGTGGTTTGTCAGGCTATGTTCATTGAAATTGCGACAAAACCCTACAAGTTTTTTTTTTAAAAATATTCATTCAAAAATTATATTGAAAAGTGCATTACCTTATTGAGCTTCTCTTTGTTTCGAGAATAGTTTAATATTCTCTACTTAACAGGGCCAACCATGTGCATCATTTATCTGCCACCATAGTGAAAAGTTAGCAATTGCATTTGGTTTGTTAAACATGGTCCCTGGTACAACTATTAGAGTTGTTAAGAACCTTCAAGTATGTTTTGATTGCCACACTGCATCTAAATTCATCTCCAAGATTGGTGCACATGGACTTCATTGGTAATGTTGTAGTGCTTTCATTCTTCCCTAATGTCAAGCATGGGTGGTTTTTTCTATAAAAATATATATATATCACATTGAATATTAAAAAAGAGAATTCAAGTTTAATGCAAATCGTCCCATGGAGTTATTTTGTTAGATCTTATTAAAAGTCCATCTCATAAATAATTTCACTTTTTAAGAGGTTAAAGGACAAGCCTTCTAATGGAAATAACAATTTTTTGAATGTTGGAGCATGTTTGAAAAGATATTACGCTCAGATGAAAAAAATTGTATTACTGGCGGTTCAAGGATTGAGGTAGTGGTATGCTTCTACTACAATGAAAATTTAGCAATTGCATTTGGTTTGTTAAACATGGCCCTTGGTACAACTATTAGATTTTTTAAGAACCTTCAAGTATGTTATAATTGCCACACTACATCTCAAAGGAAAAATTCAATACTTGGAGGGCTCAATATCATGATGCCCACACCTCATGCACTATAGGACATTCCTTTGGATCAGATTTTCTGTAGAACAGGAAAAAATATTCCTCAAATGCAAACGCATAATTCTTGGAGAGACCTAAATTTGTTGATTTCTAATGCCAATTAAATGGCTGGAATACAACCCATAACTTAGGGAGTCAATCTCCTCAGTTTCCATGAATACTACGGGAAAAAATCAACTCTCAACTACCATCTTCCCAAGTAGCAACCTTGCATCCAAATCATGGTCTGCCTCTGAAACTATACCCTTACAAGAAAACTCCTTGAACAATAAGAGTTAATCTTACTATGCCAAGTGTCCTTCAAATGTTTCCTATTCATTACTTGGATCCACCACCTTAATTTCCTAAAAAAGAGACAATATTAACAATTGAGATGCTTTGGCTTTGATGATCAATGATATCAATGGATAGATGAACTACCAAGGTGGAAAGTGGACCAATCTACCAAAATGTACCAGATGAAACCACATGGTTCTGTAAAATCTAATTGATCATCCCTTATAATGCACTCTAACCCCACTCAATTAATGGTCTAGATCAATTTTACATCAATATTAATGGTCAAGGGAGATCTTCTCTTCAGCCCAAAATTACTTGAACATATTTGACTTCAAAAGCCAACCAAGACATGTCGTGTAAACTTATGTTTTTGCACTTGACTATATACCATTTGATTCACCTTGAACATCAGCAACTTGAGCAAATCAATAGACTACTAAAGTGTTGAATGGTATGATTTATCAAAGTACTTACATCCAACAAAGTTCATTAGATCACACCACATGGTTTCACCAAAACCATTTGATAAAACTGCTTGATATCTATAGGCTTTACTTAAACATCAATCAACATTGAAAGTGTAGATCAACTTGCCCCAAAGATTAGTGATTATGACCAATTGGTGGATGGCTAAAGTGTTGAGTGATTTCATTCATTGAAGTGCAAACATTGTTGAAATCCACTAGTTCATGCCACGTGGACATATCATATATGCACCTAGCCTCCTACCTTCCATCAATGGCCACAATTTGCTCCTCTCAAGATTGACACCTTCAATAGATGGTTGAGGAGATTGGTAGCTTGATCTACTAATATGCTACAATACAGTAGATTGTGCCAAGTAGCCACAATTTCCATTTCCAAACAGGAACCTTAACACATACTTTTTGCACCTCTATCCCAATAAGGATCATACACTCAACATCCCTTTGAAAAAGGCTCCATGTTGGAGATGCCCATGCTAACAATAGAGACCTTTTTGGTAGATAAATATATGGAAGGCCATAGTATGATTCCAATGGAGAAGGAATTTACTATTAACAAGTCATAGTGAGGTGCAATATTATCTGTCCCTTATGAATCAACAATTACCAATTGAGAGCCAGTTTATCTCAAAATTAGCAGATCATTTAAATGAAAAAATTGTCTTAGGTACAGTTCAAAATGTAAGGGAGGCATTCACATGGTATGGATACACTTACCTTTACATTCACATGCTACGAAAGCCAGTTCTATATGGTCTATCTATTGATGCCTTACAGAAAGGCAATACCTTAGAAGAGAGAAGGGCAGACTTGGTAAGCATAGTTGTGATTTTCAATTTAGTACATAGTAATTTTACTATGGTATTGTTAGAAAAGTATGACCCTTGCATTTTAATTTAATGGTACTTGTTACTGCTTCTGATAATTGAGCTCTTTATGTTAACAAATACATTCAGTTGCAACTATCTTGGACAAAAGTAATTTGGTGAAATACGATTGGAAAAGTGGATATTTCTAGGTTAATGATCTAGGATGGATAGCTAGTTATTACTACATCACTCATGGGAAAATGGCTACTTATAATGAGAACTTGAAGCCAACAATGGGTGATATGGAGCTATGTTGATTGTTTTCATTAAGTGAAGCGTTTAAATATGTGACAATAAGAGAAGAAGAGAATATGGAACAACAATATTCATATTTTTTTGGTGTTTTAATTTCTAACTCTTTATCATGGGGGAACACGATAGGAGAGAAAGGAAAAGTTATTCATAATATTACATTATTGAAACCATAAATCTATTTTTTATATCATTATATTGCATTCTTTAACATTTCATTCATCTGAGCAGGCTCCTATCAGTGATGTGAGAATGCAAATTGATTAATTATTTCAATATTAACAGGCAGGTGTTGTATTGTTGTGTGCTAGTGGAAGGGGTTTGTGAGAGTCTTTCTTGAGGTTGCAAGTTCTAAAACATGGATGAATTTGCATACTAAATTGTAAAATCACTTTTACAAAATATTCCAAAATTTGTACAATTGTACGAGAGTAGAAAAAATGTTGCTTTTGTTTCAGAGGTAGTGTTTAATACAATGATAGCAATATAGAGATGACCTATTATAAGACCAATACCATAACAACAGAAGGGGGGGATTGAAAAAAAAATCACATTTGTGTCTATGTCCATGTCCATGCAACTCTTATTGAAACTAGTGCATTGTTATTTATTGTTACACGTACAAGTCATGTATTTTTATTCTTCCAAAATTTCTCAAACATCCAATCAACTACTTATATACATCCAACTCCTTTCTTGGGCCTTCCTATATATATCCAAGATCATAAGGCTTGGATACAACAATATATGTAGTACATACTCATGTATTGAATATAGTTCTCTTCCTAGTTTGTATGTTTAAGAATTTTAGGAATAATGAATAAATATAACATAGTATAAAGAATGATTGTTAATGATGGTTGTATTAACTTACATGCCCCTTTTCACCCTCTATTCATTGTAAACCATGCATAACTTGAACATATTAGAAAAACTATAGCCCACATTGACATTGTATGCCACATTAATCCAACCATATGACAAAAGATAAGCGATCTAGCCTCTTGAATAAATGTAAGTAGAGGAATTTTTGCATATCTATAGATGGTACAAAATTTCATGGTTAAGTGGAAGCCTCCCATCAACAACAAGATCCAAATATCTGTGTATCTCTCTCAATCGAGCCTCTAAACCCTTCAAAGCTGTCAATTTTTCCACTAACTTGTTATACACAAAAGTAAAATTTTATAGTTATGTCACCACTAAAAACAAAAGAAATAGAGCTTCGAAACCAAATCCACACACAACACAATGTGGTATTCATGCAAAGCCATACAAACAAACTAAACTCAGAACATTAGAATGGAAACAACTTCAAATTATGATGCAAAGCATAGATTCACTTTACTCAACTGGAGGCACATTTCACAATAATGGGTTCTTCATCTAAAACATTTGTACGGGGTTCAAATAGTAAAGAGATTGATGAAAGATAGAGGAATTAAAAAGATACTTGGATGTAGTTGGATTGAAGGCCGTAAAATGGTACATGTTTTTTGTGTAGGAGACATATCGCATCCACAAACATGGCAAAGCTATGCAAAGGAGGAGAAATTGGCTTGGAAAATGAAGGCATCAGGGTATAAAGAATCATTTTTCTGCCACCATAGTGAAAAGTTAGCACTTTCTTTCATCTTTGCATATTGGTTTGATGCTTCAAATGATGCATTTCGTATATTGAAAAGTGCATTACCTTATTGATCTTCTCTTTGTTTCGATAATATTTTAATATTATCTACTTAACAGGGCCAACCACATGATGGTAGAAGCTCATTTGACGCCTCCCCCCCCCCTCACATCACTCTCGATTCCCCATACCCAATCATATAATATTAATAATTCATTCATCCATTAATAACATATAACACTCATTCATTAACATATAACACTCATTCATTAACATATTCACATTCATTCATTCATCCATTAATAACATATAACATTCATTCATTAACATTTAACATTCATTCTTTCAGTTTTTACATATTATCAAAAATATGGTTGTCAAAAATATCAGTTTTTAACATTCATTAGCATATTATAAAAAATATGGTTGTCATAATATGATTACAATCACTTTTTTTTTGTTTCTTTTTTGTAGCTAAAAAAATAAATGGAGTATCATTTTCTAAATCATTTGCCCCCCCTTTAGTTGTTCTTCCCTCTGCTCGTGATCTTAATGTATTCCTAGTCATGTACTCACGACGTGGAGGCCGCTGCAAGGGGGGGCCTGCTGCAATAACAAAGAAATGTTAAATTGATATGTTATATTATTATTGTTACAATTATTTCATTAATTAAAATAACATTAGAGTGGTGCTCTTTACCTGATGGGGCCACATCATGTTCATGATCTTGTCTTATAGCCTCATGCTCAACATGTTGAACACCCTCTAAATCTTGATTTGGAGTTGAAACACGAAAGGTTACATTAATTAATACACCAATTGCAATTAAATATGTTTAAAAGAACATTAGAGTGGTCCTCTTTACCTGATGGGGCCACATCATGTTCCTGATCTTTTCTAGCTTGATCATTCTCAACATGTTGATCACACTCTACATGCTCTAAATTTGAAACACGAAAGGTTACATTAATTAATACACCAATTGTAATTAAAGATGTTTAATTGTATTAATCCATATTGCGTTTTGTATAGCACATGAATACATCCAGTATCGGGATGCACACCATGACCTTCATTTTTAGGTTGTGCTCCACCCTCACCAAGCTACATTCCAATGTCATGTGCAATATTATCATTGCTTGCTTGTTTAAAACAAATAGGCACATAATTAATTTATGGTGGAAATTAATATTGAATAGATTGCACAAGTATTCAATTTTAAATAAACTTCATTGAGTTTATTTACCTGTGTGTTAGATGCAGTGGATGCTTGTGTTTGCCTAGTCAAGAGTCTTAGGCATTCAACCACGACTCCATAGCCTTGCTAGAAGGCAGTCTTTAGGTCCTCTTCTGTGGACACTCTGTTGAATTTAGAGCCTTGCATTTTTTCATAAGATCATGAATTTTTCTTCTATGGTGTGATAAAACCAAAATTGTTTGCAATTTATTCTTTGGATGCAATATTTCATTTATTGATACTTACAATTCATGCCGCTAATTTCATATAACCACTAGAACCAAGTTTGTGCTATGTGTGTTTTTCTAGTCTTGCCTTTGTTGCCTTCGATGTGTTGGGAAGCCTATGAAAAGTTTGAAATACATTAGATTATGTAAAAAGAAAGAGTAATCAGTATATAATTACATTGTTGATAGTATCACATACCTTCCTTGGCCTGGTGTTGTCTTTCATTTTTTTTTTCAGCCTTCTCCTTTCCATCCGACACCAGGTCCTTCCACTCCCTCTTTAGAATCATGGGGGGAAATTCATACTTTTTTTTCTTCTCTAAATGTGACCTATATTGGTCCCTCACTCACATACTTTAGATAGGTACCAATTTTCTTAAGGACCTTGGTTCAGTTGAATGTGTTATTACTAAACAACACAACTAAATGGTTAATGAGCTCATCTTTTAAATCTTGATTTTGGGAATTCCACTGTGTATGTATGGTGGGCCCAAAGATCTCCAATGTAATATCATTTAGATGTTTATAAAAAACATCATTTCCTACAAAATAATCATGGGATCATTAATCTTAAAAGAGTGACCAATAAGTAAATTTCAATTGGATTATATATAATAATAATTAAAACATTTTAAAGTACTTGGGACCTTCTCTATCTCAATGGAAATGAAATCCTTGGTCACCAAAAATGTGACTAGAAATGTTCCTATACTAGTAATATACGAATATCCAGGAAATGCTACTAAAACATCACCAGTACTAGTGGCCTCTGTATCCCCAGGTACATGTCCTGATGCATGTTTTGACATGTGTTCACTGCCAGAGGGTGCACTACCCAATGTCTACATGCTATGTGTTGTTGTCACATTTTAGTCGACAATATAGGCATAGATGATGGGTTTGGATGATGTGAAGTATGGGTAGGAAGATCAAGATCAACACTTGTACCAAACCCAACTCCCCAGGCATCACGTGCAGTACCCTGATCATGACCAGCAACATCATGAGGACACAAAAAATCTTATAAAAAACAACACATATTTTAGTTCATGACATAAAAGAGTACAAAATATAAAACCATGAATGAACTTATGTTATAATTAAAGATCTCATGACAACTTACTTGCAAGTTTCGTGTTCTCTTAGTCAATATTTTAACCCTTTCTCTTATCTCATCTATTTGAGGAACTATGAATAACAATTGAAGGATTTCTTCATTGCATTTTTTTTGGGTCTTCCTTATCATATCTAGAGGGTTTGTGGAATATGCGATGTCATCATCCAATAATAGTGACTGTACCTCCTTATGGATGATCTCCTCTATTGTTGGTGCCTTTCCTCAATCAACTGATTGCGACAAGATTATTAAAAACATTATAGAAATTAACCCAATAAACTTATGAAAAAAACATAATAATAAAACATTTTCCTTGTATCTAATTTGTACAATTACAATGAGGTAAACCTATTGGGTAGAAGCGCCTAAAGATGCATTATGATCTGTGCTTTGGGCCGAAGCCTTCCCTGCATGATCAATGTCTCACTGTGACAAAAATTAAATATAAAAATACATTACCGAAATGAAACCAATAGACTTACAAAAAAAAACATAATAATAAAATGGTATATTGGAGTCATTAATTGGAGATTGGGTAAAATGGTATATAGTATGTACCACCCCCATAGTAACTATGTTTTTATCTATGCGATTCAAATTGTAATTGATTAGCAACTCTTCCCCTACAGTTATTGATTTTATCCCACATACGAATACACAGTTTCCCTTGCTCACCTCAAATATGAAATTGGGTTGCTTATTTGTTGACCCAGGTCATGTATTGTTTATAAACCCTACAATATTCCCTGATGCTTTTGGCCTTCCATCAATGTACATAGCCACTCCTTTATTTTGATCCTTATCTTTTAGCTGTATATAATTTGCTGACATTGCATACCTACACATACTTCGTGTATACCGAACCAATTGCATCCAATCTTTGTAACTATAACAGGGTCTGACATACTCCATCAATTCAGTAACTTTTTCGTAATAGACCTTTATGTTTTCCATGGAAAATAGGCCCAAACCATGTAATGACGATGGTGCTATGTGATATATCCTCTTGTTGACACAAAAATCAGTTTTTATTAGAGGAAGTTCCTTGGGTACCCATTATTTTTGTAGATGTTTATACCTCAAGGGCACCTTGATGTTGCTTATGCTCTCATCATCATAAGAACATGACCCCCCTTCAGGAAGAAAAAATTCCATGCTTTTACAAAATTTTCTTCTAATCTTTTGAGCTCTAGTTGATCTCCCTCTTGTAGACCTACTACATGTCTCGCTTTCCTCTTCTCTTCCTAAATTTCCCTTGCTCGAGGAAGATAGATCTGTCAAATACCTATTTGGTGGTACCTGCACTCATAAGGATGTTGGATGAAGTTATTTCATGGTGATGTGATCCCAAGGTGACATGATTAATCTATCATTTCATCGCAAGAATTTGATAGGTTATAAGGTAATCAAGTCTTGATAGTTTGCAAGTTATTGTTACTACTATCCAAATGTATCCATCACAAATCAAATCAATGTATGGAGACTGTCCCTTAAAATTAATGACTTTAAAATGTCATTATTTTACAACCTAACACAAACATTGAGTTTGGGAGATGCAGTTCACAGTAGCTGAGGCTATGGAAGCCTAAAAAATCTAGACTTAGTGATGAATTTTCCTACATGAACAATGTATGGCAATGTTCCAAGGATTTTTGCATGACAATTGAGGGGAAAAGGTAATGAATGATATTCATTATCAGTCTCATAGTCTCATAGTCTTAATCTAAGTTATTTGATTTACTAGACTTCTACTTAACGTTTTAACTCCCAAACTTCGTAACAAGTGTTAAATGTGACTGTGGTCCACCAGTTACATAACCAAGGCCTCAAATGTATTCTCTAATTGTAATCAAAGGACTTTTTCTCTTCATTCAAGTAAATAAACTTGAAGGGAAACACCACCAAGTGGTTTATTGGACACCTAAATGACTAAAAATAGCATCAAATTTACATTTAATGCAAATTTAATGCAAATTTCCATTGAAATTTTCTGTAGTGTGCAGAAGAATAGTTTCACCATACATAATATTTTGGTTTAAGTTGTCTTGAAAAAGACAAATTAGAACACTAATAGACATAATTCAGGTGCATGTGTGAGGCAGTTCAACGGTCCACTGATAAAATCCATATGTTTAAGTGGTTAATGGGGAGGGAGTGTGTACTAGGCTTGGTTAAGTTAACATAAGTTTATGCTTTGGAAATAAAATTTGTTTAAGTCATCTTAAATCTTTCTATGTCTAATTGCTAGGATACTTTTGGTATGTTTTAAGGTAGGATGAATGGTTGCATCAATGTTCTAGTTCTCTATGACAAGGTTTCAACATCTTCAAATAGTGAAAGTTAGTGCTCATAATCATTTGAAACAACAACATTTTGATTATGTATGATGGGAAGATTTGATAACTTACAAAAATTGGCTACCCAACAAACTTAAAGTTAAAAGAAACTTTTCTAGTTTAAGGGGTTAGCACTTTCTTTCATCTTTGTGTATTGGTTTGATGCTTCAAACGATGAATTTATTATCCTGCTTCTATCATATTGTATTCCCATCCCATTGCAAAGCAAAAAGGTTAAACATTTAGCAATCTGTCATTCTTAGCTTTGAAGTCAAGTTGGCCTTGCATACTTGTTTTGTTGAGTCACAAGTTTGCATGATAAGAAAGGAAGAATGAAATTTTAAATTTTAAATGTTTCTAAGACCCTATCTTTGAGTTTCTCCACTTTTTTTCCCAAGCAACCATATTATTTTTTTGTGAATGGGGGTCAATAATATGTTCTACAATCAATGGAAGATGACTCCATGCGATACATGCATAGCTCATTGGGGAGTCTCTGGTGCAGGAGCACCTACACCTTATGTTCACAACTGGAGCATTAGAGGTTGATCATAGAAGTGTCTATGGAGGTTTGAAAAGTTGTTTGATGTTTTAATAAGGTCTAAAAGACCATTTATTGTTTCATTGATCCATATTGTAAACAAGATCAAATATGTGAAGAAATTGTCAATGATGGTCAAATATTGTCAAAGTAGGTAGAATAGGTTTTCTTGCAGGGAGTCATGTATTCAAGGTGAATAAGGTCTAAGAAGACCATTTTCAATGTGTTTAGGGTGCTTGGAAGTCATCTACTTGATAATGTAAAAATTTGCAATTGTTGACATTAAAAGTTGTCAAAATTGTAATTTTGCAAAATAATGGGTTGTTAAGTGTTTGTAAGTTAGTTATGGACATTAGTTAAAGGTATTTGGGGTATGGGATGATTTAAAAATCATTCCAAGGCACGAGAAAAGGTTTTTGGAGGAGTTGATACTAAAATTTCATATCAAATACCACGTTCTTGAAGCAATTTTTTGTGTTTTTACTATTTTTATGAAGTTCTTTTGTGTTGCACGGATCCATACAAGCTTGAAATGCTTTGAGATCATTGGTGTAGATAAATATATGTGTTCCCTTTCATTTTAATTTTTTTTGAAGTGCTAAATCACTGTTTTGTGGGAGAAAACAATCAAATACAGGGACTACCCTATTTTTCCTGTGTAAGGGTTTGAGGGCTAAAAACAAATGAGATCCACCAATCCACCCACTATCTTGGAACTATAACTCAGTGGATTGGTGTGAAAAATGGTAGGATATAGGTTCATTGAATTTAGGGGTCTATTAAAGCAAGGAACTTGGCATTGAAGTGATGCCCTAGGGTTGACAGGGGTAATTTTCTTGTGAATTTGTGGTTGTTAAGTCATGGTTTGTCAATTTGATGGATGGAATAGTATGAATGAAGGTTTTTTTTCCTATTGTAGGATTATTTTAATGTGTTGAAGAAAATATTTGAGTTAGGGAGGTCGGGTATATGGTGTTTCTCTAAAACCCTAGTGTATTAAGGGAAAATGGAGGGTTTTGTAGAACAGTGACAAAAGGGGCATGGTTTAGCCCAAAAATGCTGAAATTTGATGTTTTGTGTCATAAAAAATCTCTTTCAATAGGTTGTGGAATAGAACCAAGTGGTTGGAAAGGCCTTCCTTTGTAAAATAGGGGTAATTTTGTAGCCTTTTTGGTAGGAAAAACTAATGAAACACATGAGTGTTGTAAAATAACCTTGTGGAATTGGTTAGGACAGTGTTTAGGGGGTTGTGTTAGTGCTTAATCCATGATTTTGTGGCTTCTATATAGCCTCATTCAATAATTTCATCAAAGGATGTGATTTGAGGCCTAGTAGCCTAGTGAGGGTATTGTGTTGAAAATATACATTTTGTTTGTATTTGAATCAAATTGAGGTTGGATATTTAGTCACACCCTTGGGTCTACATCAGACTTGAAACTTTTAATTGTGTTGGTGTCTTGGCTTGGGAGCATTACATATATTGACAAAAAATCCAATAATGAGGCTAAAACTATTGCTTCCTAGTAGGGATTAATAAGAATGAAGGACAAGGGTTATTTTAATGTTGAGATTGAACATATGGCTAAAATTTGATTATACAAATCTTGAAAGGTAATTTTTTCTCACCTTGGAGGATCAACAACATGATGGATGACTACATAAGTATGATTAGGGGTTTCTCTAAAACCAAAATTAACCATATCTTTAGAGGCAACTTGGTTGTTAATGTTGTCTCTAATGAAGGGTTGTGTTGTAATGAACAAAACTATTGGCTTTATTTTTTCTATGTTGAAAAAAAGGGAACCAAAAAAAGTTTTCCTTTTCAATTTGAAAAAGAATGGACTCAACATCCTGATTTGGATAATAAAATAGCTAAATGATGGAACATAAAAGTTGAAGGATCACCTATGTTCCAAATTGTTGAGAAGGTAAACAATGTCAAGCTTAATGTTAGAAGATGGAATAAGAATTCACTTGGTAACATTTTTTAAAATAAATCTAAAGTTATGGCTCAACTAAACACCTCATAAAAGGAAATCCAAATTCTAGGAATGAGTTAAGAGATGATAGTGAAAGAAAAAGGTCTTTTATGTGAGCTCCAATCATTAATTGCTAAAAAAACTTTTGGGGGAAAAGATCGTGAACAATTTGGTTAAAGGTTGGGGGTAGGAATACTAAGTTTTTGTATATGATGCATCTAAAACACAACTCATCTAACAAATTGAAAGAGATTTGGTTGGATGGTAACTGGATCTCTAATGAAGTCTATATAAGGGACAAAGCAACAAAAAATTTCAACAATCTCTTCACTAAAAACAATGCTTTTGGTCCTATGAATTATAATGTTATTCTAAAGCTTATCCCCACAATTGTTGATGAGAAAGATAATATGGAGTTGATGAAGCCTATAATGGAGGAAGAAGTGAAATTTTTTGTTTTCTCTTTTTAAGGAAGTAAGGCCCCCAACCCTAACAAGTTACCTCACTTCTTTCAAGTGCATTGGTATATTGATGTTGATGACATGGTAGTTGCAACTAGGGAGTTCTTTAGGAGTGGAAGATTACTAAAGGAGTTGAACACTAAATTTTTGGTTCTTATCCCAAAAAAGGCTAGGATTGTCTCCTCGATATTCCAACCAATCAACCATTGTAACTCAGTGTATAAATTTTTTTCAAAATTCATTTCCTTAAAACTGCAACAAATTCTCCCAAAGTTGATCTCTCCATACCATAGTAGTTTTGTCCATGGTAGGAAGATTCTTGAATGTATCATTACCATTCATGAAGTGCTCCATTCTATGCAACTCAATAAAAAGGCAAGGTTTCTTCTAAAGTTAGATTTGATGAAGGCTTACAACCATGTTTCATGGGAGTTTCTCAATAAAGTTCTAGAAATTTTTTGAGTTTGGAAAAAAGTTCCTAAAAATTGTTACGGTTCCAATCCTTCTACCTTGGGATGCAACTCTTTAAGGGCCCAACTCCAAATAATTTTTTGAATAGCTTTTTGGATTGATTCCAACACAAACTTGCATGATGGAAAATATCTCTCTTAAGTCAAGCTAACAAACTTCAACTTATTAAGGCTACTCTTCAAAATATCCTAGCATACAATACAAGTTTGTTGCATATGCCTGTGAGAATTATTGACAATGTGGCAAATAATGCTTTTGGTCAAAAGTGGAAATTAAAAAAATGTACTCCTATTTTGGCTTTGGAGTTTGTTTCTAAACCCAAGAATAAGAGAGGGTTGGGGTTAAGGTTGATCAATGATTTTAATCTAGCTATTAATCCTAAAATTGCACAGAGAACTCCTTAATAAAGAGAAGAAGTGGACAACTATTACCTCTAAGAAATGCTTGGAAGGGAGGAATGGAGATATTTTATCAAGAAATGACCTACCCCACAGCTCTACTATTTGTCATTATGGTAGATTTTCTTAGTCGTCAAATCACAACAAATGTACGACAAGATCTTTGGAAAGGCATGGAAATTGTAGGTTAAAGAGAATGGGGTGCCAATGTACGACAAGATCTTTGGAAAGGTATGAAAATTGTAGGTTAAAGAGAATGGGGTTGCCAACATAAAAAATATAAATCACTTCCATTACTTATTGTCCCTTGGTCATCGATTTTCCCTTTTTGAGTGCCCTCAACCTTGTCGCTCTGGCTTTCCTCCTGCCCTATTTTTCCAGTTAGGGTCTTGGTGCACTAAGCTATGTTGTGCTCCTGTGCACATGGGGCCAAAAATCAAAATAACATGTGAAATTCAAATTAATATTTAAGTTTTATTTGTATGTTTTATTTTAGAACTAGAATGGTAGAGATAAGTTAGAATAATACCATTGGTTGAAAAGTCATTGTAAGAACCTTAAATTCATACCTTAAACCTACAAGATAAACCTTATAATCAAAACGTAAATCTAACACTTAAAAATAAAAAATATTGTATTTTGTGATAAAAAAACCTTGTTTGACCTTAGTAAAGATGACTTATCTACTTGTTACATGATTAGGGAATAGTATTTGATGGGACCTACAATAAAACCCTTATGAATATAATGGGGGGTTTGTAGAAAAAGAAGACTATGTATGTGGTATTTCTAAAGTGGTACTTGGTTCAAGTATGTGATGGTCAAGTAACACAAATCAATGCAAGATGATATCATTGGATGAGTATTAGTTGGCTAGTATATTATTACTATATCAATCAAGAGAAAATTGATAGCTAAGTACTTGAATTTTATTTTATTGACACTTGATAAATGCAAGATTATAGAGGTATTATGTTTCTCAATTGAAGTAAAGAAAGTGGTTGACATGGAAGTAAAATATTTTAGAAACTCATAAATGATACATATATAGAGATATCTTCTTTATATTATCCTTGTAATTAGTTGTGTATCTTCAAATATAAAAAATTAAAAGGAATCCAATGTGTATCATCTAATAATAACTAATAGAAAATATCAAAAAAATCAATTTAATAAAAAAATATATATTAACTAAGAATCCATGCAAGCATACAATAGTATATGTTGGTAAAACTATAATATATACAAGAAAGCAATATATGCATACAATGTCACATGTTAGTAATACAAAATACATGTACAAGAAAGCTATATAGGAACATAAAAAAACCATAATATAATCAGTCCTCTCAACTAGGATGGAAGAGTTGATGGCCTTTTGATTATTGAGTAGATAGAGAGACAAGTGATGATTTTTTTATTTTGAACCTACTAACTTGAACTCCTCTCTAAATTTTTGGAGCTCCACATAATATAATAAAAATATATAAATTAATATAGAAAAAATTAATTATACAATGATATATAAGGGAATAATCACTTACCACCATTTGATAATTAGGAACAATATATGAAAGAGATGAAGAATAAGGAAACTTGTATTATTAGGAAGGACGAGATTCCTTTATATAGCATGATGTCATGTTTGAGTCTTGAAACCCTCCCATATCATCAACGCATGCGTCTAGGCTAACCATGTCAAGTTTCACTCTATACAAGCACAAATTGAAAAAATTCAACATTGGCCCTATTCACATGTCACTATGCGGGGTCAACATGAGGAAACGCTAACATTTTGGGAATGAAATAACCAAAGATATGACCAAATAATATCTAATCATAAATAGTCATAGAGTAATTAGGATTTGATCATATGGAAATTTCTAGGAGAGCTACAATAGTTGTAAGATAATGAATTAACAACATTAAAAAGTGCATCATGAATTAATTATGTAACCATATAAGTCAAATATAATTCTGTCAAGAAATCAGTATCAAATAGATAATATAATCCCATAACTCATACATTTCAATGTCATTGATCTTCTTCTTCATCCAACTCTTTGTCTATATCATCCAATCCAGATTCGACATTGTAAGGATTGGTCATATCATCATCATCGTCATTGATATCAATTTTGATAATGTCATCATCCACATGGATATCATCTTCATGAACATTAACTCCTACATCATCATGATCTAGTTCCTCCTCTTCGACATCTTCATCAGGGACATCATCAACTAACTGTTGATCCTGATCATCATCTACATCATCTTCTAGTTCTTTGGTATCTTCTTCTTCCACCACATTATACTTTATCGGCCTTCCTCTTGGATCATGTCTAACAACAAATGACCAACCCGGTTTACCTGGAACCTCTAAGTAAAATACCTGCTCACATTGGCTTGGAAGAACATAGGGCTCATTTCCAGCTCGCTCGATTGACCTTGTATTAATCATGGTAAATTCATTATCATGTTCAATAACTGTTCTCTTGGAATCATTTTCATTCAATCGTAGCCTATACCATTGGACAAAAAACAAAACTAATTTGAAGGACTTAAAGTCACACTCAAGTATATCATCCAAAATCCCATAGTATCAATTTTCTGAGACTTCTAGATGTATGTCACTTCTAGATGAAACATTAGTCACCTAAAAGACTGCAATTATCCTAGAATCACAAGTTTTCTTTGTGTCATCCAGCTTTTTGATTTGAAATTTACAACCATTGCACCACATATCCTTGTGGTGTTTGACCTGCAATATGTCAAACATGTAAAAATTATTGTATCGTCAGTTGATAAACATATTTATTCTTGGCTGAATGTATGCAAAGAAAAAAAAATCAACATATATATACATCAATATAATTGAAAATAATTAAATAATATGGGTGATTAATATATTTATACGTACCTGTTTATCTCTTAAACCATATGCTAAATCAATTTCCCTTGGTGTAACATTGGAATATCCATTACGATGAGCTTCTTTAACCAATGAAGCCACTCCTTCCCATGTTAATGCGCGACCGAATTGTTGACATCGTTCAATCCATACCATCATCCAATCAAGATTGTTTGTGATGTACAAATGTAGTGCATCCCACTCTCGACCAACTATATAAAAAAAATTGAAATTCACAAACGATGTATAATTAGTTAATTACCACGGTATACGACTTATTTTCTAGAGTAATACAATACCAGTATGTTTCTATTAGTGTTTGGAATATTCTTTCATTTGTACTAGTTCTCTGTTGTTTCTTTTCAAGCAATTGAAGGCAATGTAAAATGTATTCTAATTAATCTCCATGACCATCTTATAATTACCTCTCACTCTCCTCAATCTACCTTTCCCCATTAGGTACTCCCCTTCGAATTTGTTAATGGAGTTGGGATCCCAAATGTGATCTACATGGATCTTTGCTGTGAACTTAGGAAGATATTTGGTAATGTACACCATGGTCTAGTATACCATATATCCCTCCACCATAGAACTCTCAGGATGTGTTCTTTGTCTAACCAAAGCCTTCAAAAATTTCAAGTGCCTCTCAACCATCCACATTGACCTTGTGTGTACAGGTCCACACAATTCAATCTCCTCAACTTGGTGTATGAGTTAGTGTTCTTTTGCATTGAAAAATGTCAAAGGTAGACACTTTTTCATTTCACACATTAGACGGGGAATTTTTCTCCTCCAATAATTTATATCTTCTTTATGGATTTCTTTAGATGACAACCATCTACAAGTGATTCAAGGTGCAAATATATTAACTAGATTTAACAAAAATATACAATATATTACATAACAAGTAAAACAAATGGAAAATATAAGATCTATACAACAAATTGAATAAATATTGCTACTTACCTCATGTATTTTCCAAGATCATATATAACTTGCTTGACATTGTTGTTGAAGTTGTCTGGGAGAGATAGAGGTAGAACGTACTGCAACAATTATAAAATGATCTTTTCATTATTTTTCCAAAACTAGTAAACATAATACATTGAAAAGTACATGCAATATACAAATATATATAAAATATACTAGAATAATTACCTTAATGAAGGTATTCCAATCATGCGTTTTCATCCTTGACCCAAATTCACCTTTCTTTGTTATGATATTGTTTATGTTCACAACAAATCCTATGGGAAATTGAATTTTTCGTATGACTTCTTTTATAGCATTGCTTTGTTGCTCCGTTAATAACCAAGGAAGGGCACTTATATTAATTTGGTCTCCATCGCTATTTAATTGAATGAAATTTTTCATTGCATGATTGGCTTCCTAAATGTCACTACAAATTTTGACATTTTTTTCTTTGTCATGCCCTCCATCCGATATTTTCCATAACATTTATGTTATATTCTTTTCAATATGCATTGTATCAAACAAATGCACAATTTGTAGCTGCTCATAGTAGGGCAACCTACAACTTTTCAATCCCTATGGAAGCCATCCATTAATGCCTTGACAACCTTCATGAAGCATATAAGTTAAACAAATTAACAATGACAATCATTGTCAATTATTGTTGATGTTATTGCAGCTTCGAGCTTCATACTTCTTAATTATTTGTGATTATTTAATGGAAAAATATCTCTAAGATGGCCAACCTCCTTTGTAATTATCATTTATTATTTGTAATTATTTTTATGGTGGCCGACCTTGTCCTTGAAAAGGTGCAACCCCTCTAAGCATCATGTATATATAGAAGGTCACTTTCTCTCATTTGTGAATCAAGAAAAGTTCGATCTCCTTCTCCATTAAGTGTGAGTTCTTCAAGAAGAGTAGTGTGAATTCATATAGGAGCAGATTGTGAGTCTATTCAAGTGTAGATTGAAGGGTATATTATTAGTGTGTGTTACAGCCATTGTTGGTGCTATTTATTGGCCTTATGTGTGGCCTCATTGTAAAGAGACTTGTTGTCATTACTTATATATATAAGAGATATATTTGTTGCTAGGTTTTTCTCCCTTAAGAGGAGGGTTTTCCCAGGGTACCTATTGTGTTATTGTGTATTATTTTTTGAATTAATTTTTTGTGCATTAAATCTAATCATAAAATTAACATAGTATCATAATGGGTTTGAAGAAGATCTTGATCAATTTTTTTTATTACAACGATACCCTTTATTCTCTTTCTCATTGTTATCCACCTCTTCTCTGCATCAAGATGGTGAATGGTCTTAAGATTGAGGATAGACTCAAGGGAGCATCAAATTTCACTTCATGGAGATTCAAAATTATGCTCACCTTGGAGGAAAATGAATTGGCTAAGTTTGTGGAAAGCAAAGTCCCCGAGCCTTTGGATGAGGAAGAGAAGATTCAATGGAAGAAGAAATATAATAGGGAAAAGATGTTGGTTGATTCCATGAAGGATCATATTGTTCCTATCATCTCAAAGTTGAAGACAACAAGAGAGATATTTAAAACTTTTGAGGAGACGTACGAAATCAAAAACACAAGTCATGCACTTGCATTAAAGCAACAACTTCATCATGTTAAGATGGTAGAAGGAGAATTTTTCATCGCTTACTTCATGAAGATTTTTGAATTAAGAGATCAACTCTCTTCTATTGGTCATTTTGTTGATGTCAAGGGTTTGACCATGCTTGCCCTTAATGGTCTTCCTTCATCTTGGGAGTCTTATATTCAAGCAATCAGTGTGAGATTGAAACTTCCCAAGTTTGATCATTAATGGGTAGACTATGTTCAAGAGGAGTCTAGGTTGGCTGCTAGAGGTATTGGTCGAAGCTCTACAAATGAAGAAATTCATGTTCTTTCCACTCAATCCTCGAAGAAGAAAGAGAAAGGTGGAAAGAAAGGATATTTCAAGAGGAATAGAGATAAAGGAGCTGATGGTGCTCCCGCATTCAAGAAGAAGTGGGACCTCTCTAAAGTCCAATGTTTTCATTGTGACATGTTTGGTCACTATGCAAAAGACTGCCCCACTAGGCCTAATTAGCATGCTCCATTTACAGATGTGGATGAGATCTCTCCTCAAAAGGATTCTAGGGAATTTTTATTCTAAGTCATGGGATTGTGTTCAAGCCATGAAGGTTGTGTGTTGATCTTTGCGCAAGAGTAGTGTATGTTATTGTGTCCAGTATTTTCATCCATCAAAATATTTAAAGAGATAAGTATTCTTTGTTTGCTGAGTTATATCATTTAGCTAGATCTTGTAAGTAGCAAAGAGAGATAGTGGTTTCTCTTGAATTTTTTTCACTAGCATAAGATCCTTTGAAGATTTCATTTATTGCAAGTTATTTCATGTTGGTTGTGAAGATTTCTAAGTGTGACTCTGAAATAAAAAGAGAATTACAATTTTGATGATGATTAGTTGGTCACATCGATATCATTCTCTAATGCATGAACTATGATAGAGCCTTGAACTCTTGGAGAGAGTTGGTTCTACATGCTAACTGCATAATGCATTCAAGAAATCTGTAGTTGTGTAGATTATCTTTTGTTGTGTTGAGTTTAGCACTCTCGAGAGGAGTAAAAGATGGAAGGAAGAGTTATATAAGAATTCAATAAAGATAAGTTTCTTTATCCCTTCATTCTAATCCTTTGATATATTTCCCTTTAGGTTGACTTACTTATTCATGTTTTAATATTGTTCATAAATTCTTATATATTCATGCCATAACCTGAGATAGTAAACCTTGTATGATTCTAGTCTTGATATTTCTTTGGATAGTTATAAACAGTTAGTAATCTCTCTCTATAATGCTTCCAGAAAGATCTAGGGGAAAGAAAGTGATGAGAGATTGCTTAGTGATGAAAAGCTTGAGACATCTTATGAGGAAGTCATGTTGACCAAAGATATGATCAAGCATGAAGTCACAACTTGTATCCATGAGACTGAGTTGATGGCTACAGGGAGTTCACTTCTAGAAGACTTCTTTGCAATCTTTGAAGTAGGGATCAAGAGGGAGCTTTGTAACTCACTAAGAAGAAGTGAAGATTAATGTATTACAAGGCTAGGTGCTAAAACCTTAGAGGATCCCTTTAGTTGGTGAGATCAGAATTTCTCAAAACTGTCATCTAGATTTGTCATTGGTAGCTCCGCAAACCTATTTAAAATAGAGTGATCTGCAATGAGGTCAAGGAGGTCAACCTTGAAATCTCTACAGTACCAGAGGTGTGCACTGGAAAACATTTATCTAAGGCAAGCGTTGTAAGCAATCTTGGATGATGAGATCAGAAGGTTGATGCAAGTACTTAAAGATTTAGAGGGAGCCTACTATTGATTTTTTGAAGACATTTGGTATGATGGATTGAAAATCCATGTCTACACCTATTGAAACCAACTTGCACAAGTTGAAGGAGGCTGCAACTAGTTCAGACCTGGTGGATCCCACAATGTATAGGTAGTTGATTGGATCCTTGATGTATCTAGTTAACACTAGAATTGAAATCTGCTATGTAGTAAGTGCACTTAGTCAGTTCATGTGTGAACTGAGGCAGGTACATCTTGTTGCAGTGAAACATGTCTTGAGATGCTTGCATGGGACAGTTGGATATGGGCTGAGATATTCTTCAGGTGTGATCTTGGAGCTACATGGTTATACAAATTTTGTTTCGATAAGTTGTGTTGCTGATTAGAAGAGCACCTCTGGATGTTATTTTAGTTTGGGGTCTATGATGATCTCTTGATGTAACAGAAAGTAGTCTTCAGTGGCATTGAGTACCGTAGAGGTCATGTACATTGCAGCATGTGTGGCAGTTTGAGAAGCAGTGTGGCTTCGGAAGCTCCTTGTAGGATTGGTTGGACAATCGTTGGAGCCGACTATCATCCATTGTGCTAATTAAGCTATATGGAGCCTTCTGTCAATACAATGTTTCATGACAGAACTAAACATGTTATTGAGGAAAGCATTTCAATTGAGGTATATCAACACTGATGAGCAGACACCAGACATTCTCACCAAGCCTCTCTTCAGGATAAAGTTTGTGTACTTTCAAGATAGGCTTGGAATGGTGGAGAATCAAACCCTTAACTGAGAAAGAGTCTCAGTATCAGTGATCCTCTGTAATGAGTTCTTCTCTGTGAGAGAAGTTCAAGGTGAAATCCCTTGGTAATGAGTTCTTCTCTGTGAGAGAAGTTCAAGGTGAAATCCCTTGGTAATGAGTTCTTCTCTTAAAGAGAAGTTCGAGGTGAAATCCCTTGATTCCACCCTCTGGGAGAGCAATGGTGGATGTCATGTGTGTGACTCCATGACAACATCACGTGAGAGAGTCTGTGATGATTCCTCTTGTACTTGTGTCTTCACCCTCTGGGAGAGCCATGGTGAAATTCATGTTGAGGTGACAACATCACGCAAGTGATGAAAACTTGTACATACCATACATGGTTGTATCCATTATGGTTGATATCACAATGAGGTGATATCATTTCTTTTCCATACATGGTTGTAGCCATTATTGTTGATATCACGATGAGGTGATATCTGATATCACGATGAGGTGATATCTGATATCACGATGAGGTGATATCTGATATCACAATGAGGTGATATCGTTTCTTTTCCACACATGGTTGTAGCCATTATGGTTGGCATCATGATGAGGTGATGTGTCATGTGTAGTAGGAAGTATTCCTCCCTAGCTGAGAGGGAGTGTTGATGTTATTGCAGCTTTAGGCTTCATACTTCCTTAATTATTTGTGATTATTTAATGGAAACATATCTCTAAGATGTGCAACCTCCTTTGTAATTATTATTTATTATTTGCAATTATTTTTATGGTGGCTGGCCTTGTCCTTGAAAAGGTGCGACCCCTCTAAGTGACATGTATATATAGGTCACTTTCTCTCATTTGTGAATCAAGAAAATTTTGATCTCCTTCTCCATTAAGTGCGAGTTCTTCAAGAAGAGTAGTGTGAATTCATATAGGAGGAGATTGTGAGTCTATTCAAGTGTAGATTGAAGGGCAGATTATTAGTGTGTGTTACAACCATTGTTGGTGATGTTTATTGGCCTTATGTGTGGCCTCATTGTAAAGAGACTTGTTGTCATTACTTATATATATAAAAGAGATATATTTGTTGCTGGGTTTTTCTCCCTCAAGAGGAGGGTTTTCCCAAGGTATCTGCTGTGTTATTGTGTATGATTTTTTGGATTAATTTTATGTGCATTAAATCTAATCATAAAATTAAAAATTACAACATGAGTAAACAAAACACAATATAAAAATATAAATTCCAAACATATCATATATGATAGATAAACAATTTGATCTGATGTATAACCTTGACAATTAATTCTATTATATTCCAACTTCCATAGGTGAGGTGTCATTCTTCATGGTTTTGATGCAGTCTCTTCTTTCCCATTGAAAATATGTTTTTTCTAAGTAGTTCGATACTTATGATTTCTGTAAAGGAAGTGCCTATACTCATCGTCTCTTCTTTCCCATTGAAAAGATGTTTTTTCTAAGTAGTTCAATACATATGATTTCTGTAAAGGAAGTGCCTATACTCATCACACACCAACTTTCCTAAACTTGTTGAATGACGAGATTTCATCTTTGGACCACAAACTAGACATGCAAAATTTCCCTTTGTTTGAAGACCTACAAGATCATATATAATTGGATTAAATATGTCAATTTTTATAATTATATATAATGAATAGATTATTTAGAAAACATGCATGATATATACTTCATAGAATTAAATATTGTTAAAGTGTATTCAAACGTTATAACATACCACAAAAATGTGTAAGCCCTGGGGCATCATGAATTGTCCATACAAGCATTGCATGGAATTGAATTGTCTTTATCCTATTGGTCTAGAGATGTCATACATAGTGACACCATTCCATAACTTTAGTAACTTGTCGATAAGTGGCTCGATATATACATTCACATGTTTAACTTGGTACTTACCTAGTTGAATGAACATAAATATTACATAATTATTATAACCATTTTGCTGCAATATATATATATAAATAAATTATTGTACATGACTATTCAATGAAAAAAATATGTCATTATACAACAAATAAGACAAAGGAGATGCTACTACATTAAAGAAAATTGATGTTTAAACAAATACCTAGAACAATCATTGCCAATATTATGTTCTCCCTCTTTATTGAAATCCATGGAGGAATGTTATTGTTCATAACAAAAATAGGCCAGACTGAGTAAATAGATCTCATCTCTCCAAATGGATTGACACCATCCACTGCCAATGAAAGCCTGAGATTATGAAGTTCTTCTTTAAAGTGAAGCCATTTTTTCTCCATGTCCCTAAATGTAGAACCATCCACAGGGATTCGAAGAATGTCATCTCCACTTCTATTCTGTGCATGATAATCCATAAATTTTTCTAAGTTTTCACATCTAAATAATCATTGCATATTTGGAATAATAAGAATATAACGAAGAACCTTGCGAGGCACCTTTTTTGTTAGTTGATTTGTTCAATATCTACTGATATGACATTCTGGGCATTCTATTGCAAATTCATGTTGTTTATGATATATAATATGATCATTAGAACATGCATTTATTGCTTGATACTCCATTCCAATATCTTTCATAATGGCAGATAAATCTCAGTATGAGTGAGGTAAAATATTTGATGGTGGTAACAAAAATTCACCTATCAATTTACATCAAAAAAATAATTTGTTAATATAAAGAATATTAATGGTACATATTTCATCCTTTATTTACTAGTGATGAACTAATAACAAAAATAGATGAAAAAAATGACATATATGGCATACCTTAACATCTGTGAGATTTCTATGTTGGATAAACCATTCATAACCTTCAAGTTCACTAACAATAATACAACAGAGAGAAGAGTTGTTTGGGAGCCTTCATAAAGGGGCTCATATGCCTTCTCAAGTATAGGTAAATCATGAACATCATCAAAGTCATCTCAATCATCATGATCAGATGCACCACTAAATGTGTTATGGATCAATGTATTTGAACCATCATCTTTAATTGTGTTTTCTAGCACATGATTGTCTTCTTCCATAGGATCATTAACTTCATCTTCGATATTCACAACTCCATGTTCCTCTGCTTACAAAACCACATTCTTTGGGCCGTGATAATCCATATCATGTGCCCTAGGGCGCCCGAACTTTATAATAATGATCAACACAAATAAACCATGATCATGATCAAGTGATTTTTTTATATATATAAAATGTTAAAATGATATAAACATTTACAAATTCAATCAATATAAAGACATATAATGAACAACTTACCAATGGACGATAATCATGCCTCCCTTCAATGTGACCATGTTTCCTACAATGTTTCTCAACTATTGTGATTAAAATTCTTCTCGTTTTTAAGCCCTTGTAATTATTGCAAGGAAAATAACATTTCCCATCACCCTTTCTTTTCAATCTAGCCCACAATCTAGCAAGTGTCTCTTCAGTTTGTTTTGCACTAATATTAGCTGACATGATTTTTGTTTACCAAGCTTGAATATTTAGATCTTCAAAAAATATCAAACTCACACTCCAAAAATTTTTAATCATAGACAGATAAAAAAATCTAATAATTCTGATATTTTGCACCAAAAAAATTTGGCCTATAATCTCCATAAACTGTCACAAGTATAGCAAATTTCGCAAGTATAGAAAATTCACAAGTATAGCATGAAAACACTATCAAAAGTATAGATAAATTGTCGAACTCACTTTTTTTTATTAAAATTTATGCCTGACGTTCATAAAAAAAGTGATGAAAATCACAGTGTCACAATTTTGACGAACGTCGAGCACAAATTTTGAAAAAAAAAAAGAAAATTTCACATTAAATACAAAGGTACCCAATGATTCATCTAATTATACATATTTGGTCAGAAAGTTTCGTCATATTTTGCAGTCAAATGAGTTAGTGCCCCGAGGCCCCTAGGATAGGTCTTTAGGTTAGGTCAAAATCTCAAAAAATGCCAAAACATTGGAAAATTTTAAAATAAAAACACTTGTAGAACATCTTGAAAATACCAAAAACAGCCTCAAAATATTTCAAAATACCAAAAACATCCAAATATTTGAAAAAACCCATCTATCCCATCTCGCTTTCACCCGAAATAAAAATTCATTCATAATAACTCATCATCATCCCCAACCTTTGGCGATACAACCAGTAACAAGTGTAACAAATTGAAAGTGAAAACTCAAACATCAGGGTCTCAAGTCTAGGTCAAAAGGTAAATAAGTTGGAAAAATCTTGGTATCAATAACCCATCATCCAATCAATCTCAAAATTATCTGACATCATCATGTCCTAGGACGCATCCTTCCTATAATGGACATTAACATCAGGCATCATAGTAGTTTAGTCTTGGCTAGAGGTATGAATAACATTCTAGCTTGTTTGTTTACTTGATCTTTGTCTTGTTGATTTATCTTATTGTGCTCATTCCAATGACCTCTCGATGATGTTTATCAAAATGATTTAGAAAGAAAGGAATGGGGCATTGACCATTATCTTTTTATCTATTGTTCTTGTTGGATATTCTTGTAATATAACCTTGGTCATGCTTACTTTGCTTGGTCTGTAGGGAGGGTGTTTTGGGTATCTTGTTGACCACATGGGAAGGTTCTTCTTTTCTATGTTTTGGTCCAAGATATTTCAAATATCTGAACTGTATCCTAAATAAGGTTTTGTATGTCAGGTGTGAACAGGGAACTCCTATCTAATTGTCAAGTCAAATTCCATCGCACTAGGGACAACACCATCTTGGTTCTTTATACCTTGATGCATCGTATCTATGTGTGTTATCAAATACAAGGAAAGTAAGCTCTTTACGTCCCCAATCTCTGATAAGCAAAACATCTTCAATTTCTAATAAATTCTAGGTGGATCATGGACTTTTTGGATCCTCTTTTCTTCTTTCTTCTCACTGTGCTAATATGGTACCATGATAGTTAACTAAACATCACCAATGCATCCATCCTACATCCACAAATTGTCAACATGTTGCATATCATTCATATCATTTCACATGCATTTCATTTCCATCATTGCACCATAATATAGATTGGTTATTCTAAGCATCTCATAAACCACAAATTTGCATCCATTGCATAATCATATGGACATCATCATAACATCCATACACACATCATCATATTACACATAGAAAAGATACTGAAAAAGAAAAAGAGCATGTCATAACATTCCATACATCTCATAATCATAACGTATCACATAATCCATTTACATTACCATTTGGGGCATAATATAGATCTGTTAGTCTAACCATCTTAGAATCATTTGCATCCATACATCCATACTACAAACATCATCACCATAAAAGTGCATAGAAATAATATACAAAAGAAATACATCCATAACATCCATGAACATCTGCATGATCATCCATAAAATAAAAACTATACACATCATATAGAATCACATTACATATACGTAGAACATCAAATGTATCCATACATAAAGCATAAATAAAGTGAACACATCACATCATAAATCAATCGAATCCATATCATATATATATCAAAAAGTCATCATTTCCATGGTACAAATATGACTCAAATGTATGTATATCGATCATGATACAAAGCCCATAGGGCTATAAAATAATAGAGCCTATAAAACTCAAAAGGAATCAAGTGCTAATCAAAAACTGTATGTAGCTAGCCTTGATGGCTGCTCCCCTCACTTGGTTGCCTCTCTGCCTAGTCATCTATCTATTGGATCCCTGTCTGTTGGGAGTAATTTGGTTGTCACTGGGCCGTAGGTACAACCTACTAGTAGTGAAACTTATAATTCTCTACCTCTTGGATTGCCTCACAGTACATTTGTGCTGGTATGGTCCTCCCCTAGGATGTAGTGGCCATACTCTCTAGCTGATGTCTATGACCCACCTCTTGAGCTAACTATAACTCTACAACCTATCTCTGTTGACGCTCATGATCCCTCTCAGTAGTAAGGGCATGGACCTATTTCCTGGCTTGATCTCTCTTCATTGTAACAACCTATAGATGTACTTGTAAACCATGTACCTATCCCTGCAATTGTTGTATATGGGCATCCCATGGATCTTGTGGTTGATGTGGTTGTTGGTCCAACTACTGATCTAGCTACCATGGAGGATGCCCATCTCGAGGTGGTACTCTAAGAACCTGTCCTTCCTATGCTCTTTGAGCACTCCTTCCCCAAGGTCTCCCCGTGGAGGTGCCACTCCTAGATCTATCAATTGGAGTGGAGGTGTGAACCAATCATCATATGCATGTGTCATGCATGTATCCACCTACCCCTGGTCATAGGCCCATGGCCTAGTAGCCAATTGACAGAAGTAATCAACTGCATCGGATGTTGGAATCGTCTGTCCCCATGAAGTCTCTCGAGATGATCTGGAAAAGATTGTTGTATATTGATCATCTGGCTAATCCTGTACCTCCCTAAACTGTCGGGCCACCCTGTCTGGAAGATAGTGCTCTATAATGGTATGCTCTCACCCCTACATTAGTTGGGTTTTTCAAGCACAAAAAATTTGTTGTACATCATCAAACCATGCAAACATCTATAACCAGGGACACCAAGAGAACACTTCCATCTCATCCATGACATAGCATTAGTAAGGTAGACCAAGCTGTCCCATGTGACTCAAAGTAATCCTGCCACTGTATCTCTAGACCACTGGATCATTAGGATCTGTATCAATCAACATGACAATCGGTCGAAGCATGGCAATGTGCTCCCAAACCCAAATTTGGAATAGTGTCACTCTGGTGCCAATCACTCGACCATCACAGTATGAAAAATAATGTAAATCATGGTACAGTGAGGCAAACATCACTGGTCCCCAAGCAAACAGAGTCCTTTGATAAAGCATCCTCTCCTAGGCCAAGCCCCATCCCAGACTGAAGAATCTACCTCGTCAATTTGGAGCTACTAACCCACAAATAATGGAACCAAAAATCAACCTAAAAGCTGACACTCGACCTTTGTAATACTCCAAGTCAATCTGGCCCTCGACAAGTACAAGCTCCTCTACGTCCATGACCTCAAAACAAACATTAGTGCCGACATTTTTATCATAGATCACATGATCGTCGTGTATCGGCAACCACAGGATCAACCATACATCCTCTAGTTTCATGGTCGCCTTGCCAGTGAGAAGGTGAAAAGACAAGGTCTCATTGTGCCAATGCTCGCACAATGCGGTCGTCATTTCTAGGTGAGTCCAGACAACGAGCGCATAGGATATGTATACCATAGACTAATCTCCCCCAGGTGCTCTTGTCATAACTCAGATAGATCACCCAATTTACTCAAGACTGAGGGTCAATGCTTGCGCAAGAGCATAGGCTGGATAATCTCCTGCACCCATGAACCCATGATGTCAAAATTTGTAAAAAGATCTGACCCCATTTGGATTTTTTGACCTCAGAACAACGAATGCGTCATAATTTGCAAAAGTGTCACCATTTGTAAAACTCCAAACAATGCGTTGAACTCTTTGAAAATGCAAAATCAACCGCAGCTTCACCATTTACACATGCGTTTCCCTTTGACTGACAAGCCCTAATCTCGAATCATGCCAAGCATCATCATTTACATTGGCGTTGCTATTTGAAAATTGAAACCTTAAATTCAAATCATGAACTATGTCGCGATTTACATTAGCGGTGTTGTTTGAGCTATCAATGTTGCCGATTTGCAGTTTGCGTGTCGCCATATAGCGACATTGGGCACTTTGACGAGCTTTGAAAATGTAAGAAATACACTCAAAAATCAATTTTTTAAGTCGGGTTTGGGTCACATACTGGTGGTCCTACTCTTGGAGGTCTTTGGTACATGCGGACTTGCTTAGAAGTGTGTCAGGGAAGCACTTGTTGCGCCATTCTGCAGGAGGGTTAGAGCTCAAAAGGCTAGAACTTTCAAAGTGTGAATACAAAAATGAATGGAAGCATGAAATTTAAGGTTTTTTTGCCCCAATTTAGCCGTCAACTAGGATTTTGCACCCTTGACACCTTTTTTTCCCAACCAAAGCTCATTTGACGTCTTTTTTTTGCATTTTGGCATATTTTTAGCATCCTAGAGCCTTTTTGGACTTGTCAGTCAACTTGCCGTCTTTTTTAAGAAATCACCCAAAAATCCAAATTTTCATCCAATCTCTCGAGAGGGCAGTATAGCAACATAATTCTTCTGCTGGGGCAGCAATGGGGCATTTGAAAAAATCATATTTTTTTTGAATTTTTATCTCGCTTGTGTTATTCTTTGAACCAACGTAGCAGGTACATTGCTTCAAAGAGGGGAAAAATGTAGACACTCAAAATATCTTGATCGATATCATGCACTTGATCCTCATTAACTAACATTGATTCTTCCCCGATCATTTCTGCACTAACCAATTAATTGAATAATCTTTATTTAATTAATTTAATTCCTCCTAAAATTAGATAATACACTTTATCATATTATTTCATCAAAATCCTAAAGTTCTTCCTTTAATTAAATAAATAAATTTTATTTAATTAAAATCCTAATGTTCTTCCTTTAATTAAATAAATCAATTTTATTTAATTGAAATCCTAATGTCATTTCCTTTAATTAAATAAATCAATATATTTAATTAAAATACTAATGTCCCAACATCCTCTCATTTGATTTAAATAAACCCAAGCATTTAACTTAAATGTCATAAATCAATTAATTTCATCCAAGCTAATTAATCCTAAATTAATTAACTCCTAACACTAATCCCCCATTCCTCTAGCTTTTAACTCCACCCTTGGGTAGAAGTAATTAATGTGATGGGAGACTCTTCTGGTGGGGTGGCGTTCATTCAAAATTCTACAAGGGTGGGAAATTCTGGTTCTCCTCTTGGTGGTAATGGCGGTAGGTTAGATGTTATTGTTGTTGCTGGTGAGGATTTGTCAACCTATAGTGGGGCTATGGGATTTGATGGTGGGTCATCTTTTTTGTCTTTCGTTTTAGATTATTTTGGCTTGGATGGTGGACCTCCCAAACTTGGTGTGGGGGCCTTTCCTCATAATGTGAGCCTATCCTCTTCCCCTTGTTCAAAAATTCTTGGAAAAGGTGTTGATGGTGAAGGAGATAAGCATGTGGAGGTTTTATCAAATGGACCAATCTAGTCTAGTCTTTTGGGTGCTAAGCCTAAGGGGAAGAGCTCTTCGGTGCTAGTTAGCTTTCAGGCTGATCCAGTTATAGGAGAATACTTGGTGTAAGTTCTTGACTGCATTATTGAGAATCGGTTGGTTTTGATGGACCTTACTTTGGTTGGGAAATTTATGGGGCCTCATCCTAATGTTGAGTTGGTATGCAATCTTGCTTCTATGCGGTGGAGAATGAAAGGCTAGGTGGAAGTTGCTACAATGGCAAAAGTTTTTTTTTTGTTGTCTTTCACCTGTAATGAGGATATGGTTATTGTTCTTAATGGAGGACCGTGGTTAATCGGTAAGTCATCCTTGGTTCTTAAGAAATGGGAGGCAGTTTTTAACTCCAATTCTCATTCTTTTCCATTTCCCCCTGTGTGGGTGAGATTTCCAACTTTACCTTTGGAGTTTTGGGATGAGCAAGTGTTTGTTGGTATTGCCAATGTGTTTGGTAAATTTATTTGTATTGATCAAATGATAGCCTCAAGGAAGAGGTTAGTTTATGCCTGGTTTTGTGTGATTGTTGATCAATCTACAGACCTGCCTCAAAGTGTGACAATTAACTTGAACCTGGGAGGTTGGAACCAATCGATTGAGTATGAATCCATTCCCTTTGTTTGTTTCCACTATAAAAAGGTTGGTCATTGGGAAAAGAAATTCCCATCAAAGGAAAATCCTATCCCACCCCAACAGTGTGTGGAATGGAGGGAGAAACAAAATGTTTCAGATGTTGGTGTTGTGGTCGGGGAGGAGGCTGTCAGGCCTCAAGAACTGCTGAAGGATTTGGTTTTGGATACATTTGGTAAGGAGGGGGGTTTTTCTAATGGTGTGGTTGTTGTCCCTCAGGGTGTTTGAATAGGCTCTTGAAAGGTTGAGGAAGGGGAAGTGGCTATTGGTGTGGAGGCTTATGCTATTTTGGGGGAGTCTAAAGTTGTTGATGTGGATGAAGCTATTAAGGACCTTCATTCTATGGAGGCTGTAGAGAAATTTAAGGAAAAATATTTGTTAGTGACCTCTCCCAGTAATGGGGAGAAGGGTGGTTTGGATTTGATTCTGTAGGACCCTTTAGGGGCTTTATCCAATTTGGTGCTCGCCTCTTCTATCAATGATCGTGGGATGATTTTCTCACAACAAGTTAAGGATCCTCCTTTTTCTCTAGTCAAGACCAAAAATAGGAAGAAAAATTTGTCACCTCAAGGGGCGGCTACTAGGAATCAATCAAAGATTGATTGTGGGTCAGAACTGAGGGGAAGAGGGAGACCCACTTCGTTGTAGATTAGGGAGAAATAAAGTAAAGCTAATATTGCTTATGGCTCCTAGAAAACCCTTTTTGAGATGTGTCCCAAGGGAGGATCTCAGACTCCTCAATGAAGATTCTTTCTTGGAATATTCAAGGGTTAAATAACCCTCACAAACAGGATCTCCTTGCTAATGTAGTGAGGGATCATAAACCTAATGTGGTCTTCCTATGGAAAGATTGGAATGCCTTAAGAAAAGACTCTTTATGGAGTGTGGCCTTCATGGTTCTGATGTAGATGGTGCCTCAAGGGGCGTGGAAACTTTTTGGAATATGAAAGTTGTGGTTGGTAAGGATATTTTTGGGATTTCTAATCACATTGCTACTTCTTTTCATCATTATTCAAGTTATTTTTCTTGGGTTGCCTCTAATATTTATGCACCTAATGTTAGAAGTTCTCGAAAGTGTTTTTGGGAGAATTTGTGTTCTTTTAGGGATAACTTTCCCTTTGATCATTGGTTGGTTATGGGAGACTTTAACACTCCATTGAGTTCTGATGATAAATTGGGAGGCTCTTAGATTGATGATGAGAGTAGGTTTGACTTAATGACTTTTGTTAATGGCATTTCTCTGTTTGATGTGGATCTACGTGGTGCCTCTTACACCTAGTCAAACTGTCAGATGGGTGATGCTTTAATCCAAGTCAAACTAGATAGGGCCCTTCTTTCTCATGAGTGGTTGGCTAATTTTTCTTTCTCCTTGTTTTCCTTGACTAGGTTGGGATCAGATCATTTTCCTATCTCCCTGTTGGATGATGTGGCTGGTCGAAGGCACACCTTTCCTTTTCATTTTGAAAAAATGTGGACATCTCATCCAAATTTTAAAGCTAAGCTTGTTGCATGGTGGGATATTTAGGTGGATGGTTTGACCATGTATAGGGTGGCAAAGAAGTTGGTGGTGGTTAAGGTCAATGTGAGGAATTGGAATAAATCCTCCTTTGGACATATCTTCCATGAGAAATCCCGCATCAAGGCTGATCTTGATCTTGATCTTGTTCAACAAAGAATTCAAGCTAGGGGTTATGATGCTATTTTGGCTACTGATGAGAGTGTGTTGTTGTCCCATCTTCATAATATTGTGGCTAGGGAGGAAGAATTCTAGAAACAAAGATCGTAGGCAGTGTGGTTGAATTGTGGCGATAGGAACACTAAATTCTTCCATCTCACCACACTTAAGCACCATTCCTCCAACCGAATTAAATGTATTCATTAGGATGAGAGGGTGATTGAGAATGAGGATGAGATTAGGCATGTGACTATTACTTTCTTTTCTAATCTCCTATGTGATGATTTTGTTTCATCCTTGGTTGATCAGGATCTTTTGCTGGATGTCATTCCTCGTTTGGTGACAAAGGATCTCAATTGTATGTTGTGTGGTATCCCCTTGGCAAAGGAAGTTAGGAGTGTTATTTTCTCCTTTGTTGGTAATAAGGCCCCCGACCCAAATGGGTTCCCCATGTTCTTCTTTCAAGAGTTTTGGACGTTTTTTTCTAAGGATGTTGTGGATGCAACTAAAGAGTTTTTTGGCAATGAAAATTTGCTTAAAGAATTGAACTCTACCTTTTTTCTGTTGATTCCAAAGATTCTTGGGGCTTTGGCCTTTAATGAGTTCAAACCAATTATCTTGTGTAATTCAATTTATAAGATCTTCTCTAAGGTGTTGGTTGTGAGGCTATAGAGGGTTTTTCCTATGATTATTTCTCCCAACCAAAGTGGCTTTGTCGCGAGAAGGAAAATTATCGATCCTATTATCACTATGCATGAAAATATCCATTTGCTGATGGTTAACAAAAGACCTGGATTCTTGTTGAAACTGGATTTGGTTAAAGCTTATGACAGAGTTAATTGGTCCTTCCTGTATAAAATTCTCCTTTCTTTTGGCTTCTTGGATACCTTTGTTTAGTTGATTAGGAGCCTCATTTCTACTGTCTCCTTTTTTGTGCTCGTGAATGGCTCTCCTTCATATTTCTTCAAAAGTTCTAGGGGGTTTGGTAGGGGGATCCAATTTCTCCCTTCCTTTTTATTATTCTTGTTGAGACTTTGGGCAGGTCACTACAATTAAAGCTTTCCTTGGGTTCCCTGAAGGATTTGAGACCTTCTTCTTTTCCCTCTTATGCACATCAACAGTTTTTTGATGACACCTTGATTTTGGGTGAGGCTTCTATTGCCGAAGCTAGAGCTATTAAGTTGACCCTTCAAAATTATGAGGCAACATTAGGCCAATTGGTGAGCCTCCCTAAGAGCACGATCTTCTTTCTCAACACTCCAAAAAGAAGGGAGCAGAAAATTGTTGGTATCCTTCAATGTGCTATGGGGTTTCTTCCTTCAACCTACCTTGGGTTTCTGCTTGGAGCCAATTCATCTCACAACTCCTTCTGGAATGGCTTGATTGATAAATTTAATGCGAAGCTATCTGGTTGGAAAGGTGTGTTGCTTAGTCAAGCTAGTAAATTGGTGCTTATCAAGTCTACTTTATAGAATATTCCTATGTATGCTCTCAACCTCTTTCAAATGCCTCGTAAATTTTGAGAGAAAATTGAATGTATCCAGAGAAAGTTTCTTTGGTCGATTGTGGAGGTTAAAAACAGATTGATTCTTGTTTCTTGGGAGGAGGTGTGCCATTCGAAAAGTCAAGGGGGCCTGGGTCTATGCAGAATTAAGCCTTTCAATATGGCTCTTGTGGCCAAGAAACTATGGCATTTCCTTTGTGGTGAGAAGGATTGGGTGTAGATTCTGGCTTCTAAATATCTTCCTCAATTGGATAAATTTTGGGATTTTTTAAATAAGGATTTCTCTCCTCCTTTGGGCTCCTTCTTCTAGAATTCACTGACCAGATCTAGAGGGGTGATTTATGTTAGTTTACATTGGTTATTTGGGGATGGCCAAGATATTCTCTTTTGCGATGATTGCTAGTTGGGGCACTACCCTTTGCGAGATTCTCATTGGGTGAACCCTTGGAGGGACCTGCGCATTAATGAATTTGGGAGTCATGTGGCAGACTATATTATTAATGGGGAATGGAGGAAGATCCATGAGGTGTTCCCTATGCTAGTGGATCTTTTTAATGAGTTCTTTAGAATCCACATCCCTATCTATCATTAAAGGGATAAGGTGATTTGGAATTGGCTCCTGACTGGGGCCTTCTCAATGGCCTCTGTGTTCAAGTTATGTAATGATATTTTGGGTCTCAGGCCACCTTGGGGCTTAGTTTAGTCTGTGCAACTAATCCCCGAGATTAATATTCTTTTGTGGTTAATGGTGCAGGACAAGATTCTTACTATTAAAAATTTGTGGAAATTGGGGTTCTCCATGCCCAATAGATGCTACCTATGTATGATGGATGTAAAAGATAGCTCTCATTAGTTTATTGGTTGTAACTACACTTGGGAGGTTTGGTCCCTTTTTCTCAATATGTGGCACGTGGAGTGGATTTTTCCTACTTTAGTCTAGGATTTGTGGTTGCAATGGAATGCTCCTTCATCTAATCCTTCTCTAAAGCTTCTTTGGTCTCTCATGCTACCGCATATCTTTTGGGGTTTATGGAAGGAGAGGAATAACAAAAAATTTCAAGGATGCCTCTCTCTCTCTCCTCTCTCCCTTTTCTTCAATTTTTTTCTTCTATTAAGGAAAATTTGATGCTGGTGGTGGACAAAATTGATATTCCTGGAAGAGTGTTGGTTTCAAATTATGATGCTATGGTGGTGACCAATTGGAAACTTTCCTTTGACATTGCCAAACCCTTGAAGAAGGCTAATCTTGTGAGGGATGGGGTGGCCTGGTTTCCCCCTCCTCTTGGATGATTCAAAATCAACTTTGATGGTTCAACTAAAGGCAATCCAGGTCTTGTTGGTTGTGGGGAGTGTTGAGAGATCACAATGGTAGGTTTGTTTCAGTGGTGGCACTCCCTTTGGAAATCCAAAAAAATCACTTTGTTGAAGTTGTGGCTGCCTATCATAACATCAAACTGGCTAGAGACTTGGGGATCTCTAAAATTTGGATAGAAGGTGATTCATTAAACATTGTTAATTTCCTTAAGAAAATATGTCCCCCATCTCTAAACTTTGGATAGAAGGTGATTCATTAAACATTGTTAAACATTGTAGTAATAATCTTATATCGGATGCCATCTCCTTAAGTGGTGAATTTGAAGAAATTTATATTTCTCATGCCTATAGAGAGGCAAATGCTATCATTGATTGGCTGGCTAATTATGGAGTGACATTGGCTAGGTTGTGGGATGTGGATGACATCTTGTCTATTGATTTAAGAGCCTTATTCATAATAATCTTCATTAGTTTATTGTTTTTTCCCACCTCCTTGGCTTTTGGTTTGCATGAGTATCATGAAGTTTGTTGTTTGCTTAGACTTCTCGCATAGCTAATGCTCATTGGAATTTGTGGCCTTCCTCATCCAAGTTGTTTAAGCATCCTCCTCATTATATCCATTACTATTTCCCTCGATAACCTCACACGCTTTCTGGGTGTTTTTCTGGCTATTGTTCCTAGCCTGTTTCGTTTATGGTTTCCTTTTGTAAGTGATTCAATGATGGGTGGGGATAGGTGTTGAACAAAGCCTTTTTTGTGTGATGAAATTAAAGCCAATGTTGACGTTTGGGAAATCTTGTAGAGAGGTGGTGTTACTCCCTTTATGGAGAGGCTGAATGATTTTAAGTCTAGTGTATCTAAGGAATTTGTTGATGCTTGGCATGGATGTGTGTTGAGTATGTTTGGTAGGGATACTACCATTAATGAATATTTTATTGTTGAAGTCATAGGTATGTGAATGGAAGGAAAAACATTTTACAGGGATAAGAACATTTCATAGTTGGCTAGACAAATTTTCTCTGTGATAGAGAAAGGGCTAAAATGGTTCATTTGCACTATGAGGGCTATGATAGGACCAAGATAAAACCAATATGGTAGGAGGTTGTGGTGGTGTTGATGTGTTACTTCACTCTTGATGGTAGATATATGATGTTGTATGGTCAACCCTTAGTGTTGCTCAATCACTTTTGCCATGGTAAGATGGTGTCTTTCCCATTTTACCTATTGATGTCTTTGGAAGAGGGAGTTTTGAATTATAGGAAAAACCCTAGAAATCCCTTTGTGCATGAAGGTTTGATGTTGCTCATTGTGGAGTTTATCAAAGAAAATTGCATTGTTAGAACCCCTCGGTGTTAGGGTTAGAAAGGCAGATATCTAATAATTAAATGCAAATTTAATTAATAAACAAAAAAACTAAAAAACACATAGAATAAATTATAACACAGAGAATTTAACGTGGTTCACCCAATCCAGGTTACATCCACCAAACCACAACCATCCAATGATTTTATTATCCAGTGCAAAACCTATTACAATCTTACGAATAATCGTGTTTTTCATCATACTGTAACCCCCATCCAAACCCCTTTTTAACAAGCTTAGAAGCTTCTAGATTAGGGTTCTACAAAATTAGTTTTTCATTTTTTTGTTGATTTTTTCTTTTTCGGTGACGACGTGAAAAAGTAGGAGGAAATTTTTTCTCAGGGGCTACCGCCCCCAAACCCATGCCTGGGGCCCGGCCCGGCCCCAGAACCTGGCAAGGATACATGCTGAGATGTACAGTATAGCATGATCAGTCACCACACACCAACAATCTCCCACTTGGAGATTGATCAAGCTCCACACCAACACAATCTCCCACTTGGAGACTAATCTTGGACAACACTGCTGCACTTACAGCTCCCACTGGAAATAAGTACCTTGGACCCTATTGCTCTATTATACTTGAATTCAACCTTGAAGGCCAACTAAAGTTGAAGAGGAGCTCAACTTCTCCCTTTTCATCACCTTCGTAAACATATCCATTGGATTGACATCTATATGTATCTTGTCCAGTTTGACCTATCCAAGCTCCAACACCGACTATATGAAATGATGTCTCAACTGTATGTGTTTTGTTTTAGAATGCAAGGAAAAATTCCTTACAAGATGTATAGCACTTTGGCTATTTGTAAACAAGTAATTTCCAGCCTATTGTTTGCCCATCTCGTCCATGAAAAGTTGTAGCTATATCATCTCCTTTGCCGCCTCTGTTGCAACAACATACTCTGCCTCTGTGGTGGATAAAGCAACCACCTTTTGCAATCGAGAAATCCAACTCACTGATGTCCCACCAACTGTAAATACATAACCTGTGGTACTCCGCTTGGTATCTATATCCCCTGCCAAATCTGAGAATCAATTTTACCGCATTTCAATGCTCAACTCTAGGATGACTCAAATACCTGCTAACAACTCCTATGACATGTGCAATATCCGGTCTCGTGCATACCATGGCATACATTAAACTGCCTACAGCTAAAGCATATGGTACCTTGGACATTTTTCTTCCTCCTCTTGTGTCTTCGTACACATATCCTTAGTCAATTTAACATGACTAGGAAAAGGTGTGCTGACAACTTTTGCATTCTCCACATGAAATCTCTACAACACCTTTTCAACATAGTTAGTCTAAGATAAAAATAATTTTCTATTTTTCCTATCTCTACAAATTTTCATACCAAAGATTTGTTTTGCTGCCCCCAAATCCTTCATAGCAAAATATTTTGATAACTGTTGTTTTAGCTCACTTATGTGATCCATGTTAGACCCAACTACAAGCATGCCATCAACATATAAACATAAAATAATGTAGCTGCCATTATCCAATCTCTTAAAATAAATAAAATGGTCAAAATTACACCTGGTGTAGCCTTGCTCAGCCATAAAACTATCAAATTTTAAGTACCATTGCCAAGGTACTTGCTTCAAGCCATATAAAATTTTCTTCAATTTGCACACTAGTTTCTCCTTACCTTTGATGCCAAATCCTTGTGGTTGTTCCATATATATTTCCTCTTCCAAATCACCATGGAGAAAGGTTTTTTTAACATCAAGCTGTTCTAAATGAAAATATTCAACAGCCACAATACTTAAAACAATATGAATAGAAGTCATTTTAACAATTGGAGAAAAAATCTCATCAAAAGCAATACCCTTTTTCTGTGCAAATCCCTTTACAACTAATCTAGCTTTAAATCTCTTCTTACCTCCATCCTCCTCTTTCAGCCTATAAACCCATTTTTTTAGTAAATCCATTTTACTTGCAGGCAACTTGCATAATTCCCAAGTCTGATTTTTCGGCAAGGAGTCCATTTCTTCTTCCATTCCATGCTCCCACTGAACCTTGGTATCCACCTGCATAGCTTCATCATAATATTTTGGTTCACCAACATTAGTTAACAAAATAGGATACAAAGAGGGAGAGAACCTTTCTAGAGGTCTACTTATCCTTAAAGATCATCTAACATTCACAGGAGTTTGTGGTATTTGTTGTTGTTGTTGTTGCCCAGCATGAGGAACCATTGAAACATCATTGTTTGGAATATCATCCAACACTACATAATCATTTTCTTTCTTCTCATACCACAACAACAAATCTTTGTACAAAACTTTCTCATTGAATATGACATCCCTACTTCTCACAATTTTTTGATTTTCAAAATCCCAAAGCCTATAACCAAATTCATCAATGCCATATCCAACAAATATACATTTCTTTGATTTTGCATCAAGCTTGGTTCTATTTTTAGAATCTACATGTGCAAATGTTTCACAACCGAAGGTTTTGAGAAAAGAATAACTCACCTTGTTACATTTCCATGCTTCCTTTAGAATACCACAACCCAAAGGATTTGAGGGACTGCTATTAATTAAATAAACAACAGTGTTTACAGTCTATGCCCACATTTTAAAAGGAAACCCAACATGCAATCTCATAGTCCGTGCATGCTCCATTATTGTTCTATTCATGCACTCAACCACTCCATTTTCCTGTGGAGTCCTTGGAACCATTTTCTGCCTATGAATACCATTAGAGGAAAAATAATCTTCAAAATTTTTGCTGCAATACTCACCACCATTATCAGATCTGAGACATTTTAGCTTTTTACCCACCTCATTCTCAACCAAGCTTCTCCATTTTTTAAAGGTTTCAAATATATCATATTTCTGCCTAAGGAAATAAATCCATACCTTCCTAGTTGCATCATCAATGAATGTAACATAATACAGAGAGCCACTGAGAGAAGATACCTGAGCTGGTCCCCATACATTTGTATGCACAAGCTCCAATTTATCATCTTTCTTTTGCTTCCCATCCTTGAGAAAATTTACTCTCTTTTGTTTTACATACACACAACTTTCACAGAAATCCATATTAACACATTTTAGACCTGGTAAAACATTATTTGAATGAAGTACTTTCATAACTTTTGCACTCATATACTCAAGTCTATTATGCCATAGTGCTGATTCAGAGTCCACAACAACTGTATGATCTTCTACCTACTGAACTGCAACAACTGTTCCAGACCATTGACCTTTTTTCGTAACAATTAAAGTAGAAGGAACAATATGACCTGTACAAAGATATAAGGTGCCTACTTTCACACCTTTTGCTACCACTAAGGCACCCTTTGTGACCTTCCAATTTTTATCACTAAATGTAACAACAAAAGTTCCTTCATCATCTAGTTGCCCTGCTAAAATTAAATTTCTAGTTAACTTTGGAACATGCCTTACCTCATGTAATAGCCAATGATTCCCATTCTGCAACTTAATCTTGATTCTTCCCTTTCCAACAATCTGACAGGGTTCGTTATCTCCTAAATAAATTAGTCCAAAATCCCCTTGACATAATCAAGAAAATAACTTCTATGGGGGGTAGCATGAAATGAAGCCCCTAAATCTAACACCCAAGAATCATCAGCATTATCAAGGGAAAGAATCAAAGCATCCTCATCAGATTTATTACTTACCACATTTTCCTCTTTACTTCCTTCCTTTTTGTCTCCTTTATTTTTTTGAGACCAATAATCTTTCTTTAAATGACTCGGCTTACCACAGTACCAACAATCCCTCTTGTCTCTAGATTGGGATGTTTTGTCCTTTAATTTTCCTCATGACTTCCCATGATTTCTGGAATTTTTTCCTCTCTCCTTTGTTTTTCCCCTTCTTTCTACATTCAAAACACTTCCTGATGTGGATGTTCCACTTGAGCTTTTCCTATGAATTTCCTCGCTCAAAATAACACCAACAACATCATCAAATTTCAATGTCTTCGAACCAGAAACACAATTGCTAACATTCATTACCAAACTATTCCAACTTTCAGGAAAAAAACATAGAATCAAAAGAGCCCTAACTTCTTCATCAAAGTTTACTTTTACATAAGTTAATTGACTGGTGACCATATTAAACTCATTTAAATGATAAGTAACTGACCCACCTTCTACCATTTTCATATTAAATAAATACTACATAAGAAATACCTTATTTGAAGCATAAGGATTTTCATATAACTTCGCCATGGTTTCCATCAACTCTTGAGTTGTCTTTGATGTTGTGATATTGAATTCCATCGATTGTGCTAGGCATAAATGAATACTACCAAGAGCCTTTCTATCCAGAATATCCCAGTCCTCATTAGACATTGCTGTAGGTTTCTTGGATTTCCCTTCCAATGGCTGCCATAAATCCTTCAGATAGAGGTAGTCCTCCATCCGCATCTTCCATAATTGATAGTTCTGCCCATTAAACTTCTCAACCTTCTTACCCTCATCTTCCATTACTCCCACTCAACCATGAGACCTTCCTACAGACAATAATAGAAACACAACCCGCTCAGATACCACTTGTTAGGGTTAGAAAGGCAGATATCTAACAATTAAATGCAGATTTAATTAATAAACAGAGAAACTAAAACACACATAGAATAAATTATAACACAAAGAATTTAACGTGGTTCACCCAATCCGGGCTACATCCACTAAACCGCAACCATCCAATGATTTTATTATCCAGTGCAAAAGCTATTACAATCTTGCGAATAATTGTGTTTTTCATCATACTGTAACCCCCATCTGAACCCCTTTTTAACAAGCTTAGAAGCTTCTAGATTAGGGTTCTACAAAATCAGTTTTTCCTTTTTTTCGTTGATTTTTCCTTTTTCGGTGATGACGCAAAAAAGTAGGAAGAAAATTTTTCTTATGGGGCTGCCACCCCTGAACCCCTGCCCAGCCTCAAACCTTGGCAAGGATACATGCCAGGATGTATAGTATAGCATGATCAATCGCCACACACCAACACTCGGTCCCCTATTTCTAAGAAGAAGGGGAAAGGAAGTGGGAATTGCTGGATTGAAGAAATTCAAGAGTCTCAGGGTACAGATTTGGAGGAGTCAGAGGGTTGGTCCAATGGCTATGCTACTAACCTGGATTATATTCCTTCGACTAGTGGTGTCAAGCCCTCAACTTCCAAGGCTAAATCACTCCTCCCACATGCTAAACGTAAATTGAAGGTGATGGAGGGTGTTGATGAGGTTTTTGTTGGTAAGAGGTCTAAGGGTTGTACAATGGATGTGGGTGAGAAATTTTAGGAGGTGGCGAAGAATATCCAGGGTGATGATTTTGGTGTTGGTGGGTTCCTTGTGGCTGGTAAGAGGAATTCGGTGGTCAACCTACACAACTATGTGCAGGTATCAGTGTCCAAGGATAGGGGGAAGGCCAAGCTCTTCTTTGAGGGTCTGCATGAGGAGGATCCTTCGGTTGGTTCGCATCAGGACAGGGTGTGTTTTGGGGGGCAATGGATTTTTCACAGGTGTCTAGTCTAGGAAAAGAAGAGGTTGATATCTTGTTTAATTTGCTTATGTGGATTGTGCAAGAGGTGCAGGACCTCCACAACAAGCATGATACCATTACCCGCTGCAACATTTCTACTCTTTTCAATCTCAAGGAGAAGGACTCTATCTTTGGGCTTACTAGATCTTTAAATTCTAGTGTTAGTTGTATGGTGGATGAGCTTGCTAGTTTGAAGAGTGACTATGGTCCAAGGTTGGATCTAATAGAAAGACATAATAGGTAGGTTCAAAAGGATTTGGACACGATCATAAATATTAACAGAGAGAAGTTAGAGGCCTCGGTTGAAGGTATGATTTTCCTCAATCAAAAGGTGAAGGAATTGACTAGGAAAGGATTGTTTGATGATCATGAGACAATGGAACATGGGGAGGGTGTTGGGATGGGTGTGCGTACTCGGAGCAAAACAAAGAAAGGTAAAAATGACCCTACTTGTGATGTTGAGGAAATCGTGGAGATGCATGACAAGCCGACGTCTAAGGATCTGGATGTAGCAAAAATTATTAAAGAACTGCTCTAATGGCTATTTGGTGTGTATCTCTATTTTTTGTGTGTTGGCTATTTTTGTCTATTGATGGTCTGTTGATGGTTTGTTAATCAACTTGTTTTTTGTTGCTTTTGGGTGGGCAGTCAATTGCCTTATCTTTACTGCCACTGTCTCTTTTTGTTTAGGGTTTTAGGCACCCTTCAAAACCTATTTATCGTTAATCAAAACTCCACCCTTGGGTAAGTCAACCTAACCAAGTTGCACATGTAAATCAATTTATTTGATTTAAAATTACCCTATTTTCATTCAAATATGGCATATTCTTGGAATATTCCACCCATTTGAATTTTCCCTCCCAAAGGACAAGTTTTTCCTCCACCTTTGTGCATTGAAGGCTCTTACACCTCCTCTTACACAATCCACCTCTTGGCTTTCAAATCTCAACTACATGCATTTAACATGCACAGTGCTCAAAATGTGCTCCACTCTCCTTCATTAGCATGTTGACAAGTGGCACAATGCCATTGGTTCAAATTTTAATCCCACATTCTCCCCATTCTTCAATCTTCAATCCTTCTTTATTATAAATAGAGGCCTTTTCTATTGATTTGGGATCCATAATCATCTAGATTTTGATGCAAGGTTATGATCCACAAGTTTATTCAAGTTTATTATCCACAATTTCATCCATATTTTCATCCAAGTTAGGCATATAATTTATCATCCATAGCTAGGTTATTGGCATTTTGCATCAAGAATCACACATCTATCATGTCAAGCTTATCAAGGAATTGGGAAAGGGCTTCTTTCCACATCAAAGAAGCACCAATTCCCCCATGGGATGTTGGTTTGAGCATTTAGAATAGAATTGAACATTAGTAGTTTATTTGATTTTTTTACTTTGATTTCATGTTCTTGTGTTTGAATGAATTTCATGGGGAATGCTTGTTTACATTTGTTTAAGGACTAATGTTTGCTTGTTTGTCCATGTTTGAGTAGGTCTAGGTAAAGCATTCTACAATGTGAATATAGATGCATTAAATAGCTTTAAATATAAGTACATAGTAAGTCATTAAATTTATGTTTAGTTATTCCTTCATGAGTAATGAATGGGCGAAATTTAGCCAAATTTGAATTTGAGAAGGCCAATTTTGTGACTCCAAGATCAACCTTGCAACCATAGAAATAACCCAAGACATAAAAGGGAAAAAATATAAGAGAGAAGGTACATGGAAATATATGCATGTATGGGTATAATTAGTGCATCTATGAGATCAATATATTGAAATAGGTATTTATGTGGATAAGGTGGGAATATGTGCATTAGAACATATGTAAGGTGATAGGTAAACAACATACGAAAGGGATGTCAATTTGCACAAAATCACGACCTCTTGCTTGCAACAAGATGCTTTAGCTAATCTAGCCAATGCCCCACCTTTAGTCATTAAATCATTAAATATTATTTAAATAAAATATATTTTGTTGATTAGTTTAAATCACATTAGAAAATTAATATTTTAAACTAATCAAGTAATTTATTATTGTTTAAATTTTAGGCATAGATAAGCACAACAAAAATTAATGTTTTAACTTAAAAGGATAATATTTTTTCTTGTTCCTCATGATTACCAAAATGATTATTAATCATAAATGACCATCAATGCTCAAATAAAATATTATCTATTAGTTAACTTGAATACCAAGTTAGAAAATCAATATTTTAATCTAATAAAGAAATTGTTCTTGTGATCCATATTTTAGCTGGCATGATAAGCACATAAGAAAATTGATGTTTCAGTTTAATCAAAGATATTTTTCATGATGCTCATAATTTTACCACTTTCCAAATGATTATTAGTCATAAATGACCATTTATAAAATAAAATATTATTTATTGGTTAGCTTGAATAATAAGTTAGAAAATTAATATTTTAATCTAATCACCAAATTTGTTCTTGTTGTCCATACTTTAGTTGGCATGGATATTCATATTAATGGATACGCATATTAGAAAATTGATATTTTAATTTAATCAAAGATTTTTTTCTTGTTTGCTCACGATTTTACCACTTTCAAAATTATTAATTATTTGACCATTAACCATTCAACAACACACAAAAATTATCATCTATTAATTAGTTTGGATAAAATATTAGAAAATTAATATTTTAATCTAATCAAAGAATTTGTTCTTGATATTCATAATTTTAGTTGGAATAGACAATCACATTACAAAAATTTGATGTTTTGATTTAATTCAAAAATATCTTAAAAAGTGATGTTTTGGTTTAATTAAAAAATATCTTTAAAAATATCTTACTCTTTAGAATTTTACTACTTCCAAAAATGATTATTAATCATTTGATCATAAAATAATTGAATAACACTCAAATAAAATATTTTTTTATCAATTAATATGGATAACACATTAGAAAATTAAGATTATAATCCCAACAAGAAACTTTTTCTTGCTGCTCATAATTTTAAAATTGACTTGAATTTTCGCATTAAAATATTGATGTTGTAATATAATAATGAAATTTGTCCTACTTATTCATAATTTTGAAATCCTTTTAATAGCAAATCTTTATAAAATTTGTTTTAAAAAAAACACTTAAAAATAAAAAATGATAAAATAAAATTTTGTATAACAAAATTAAAAACACCTATTTTTTAAATTATGAATTTTAAAAAAATATTTCAAAATAAAAATAAAAATCTCTCCTATAAATTTAGGAGATTTTACTGCCATATATCATTTATCTACGCCTCATTTTTCAAACAAAAACCAGATTTCTCGAAGCCAAAATATTAAAACCGCAGGTGAAAATGTTTTGTCCAGCTGGCATCATGACCGGGTGAGATTGTGTTATTGCGGCAAAGGGTAAAACTAACGACGGTAACCGGTTGGGCTGACCGGGTAGGCCTAATCTTACATCTACGGAATACCGGATGAGGAAAAACTTGTCATTGCTAAAGTCCATTTTGGCAGCGCCTCCCCATTGACAAGGAAATAAACCACCGCCTATGATGATGAAAAGGATAAATAAAATCCGGGAGAATCAAAAGAAATCTCAACACTAATATTTAGAATTTATTTTAGATATTAATTAAGTTACTAGAAATGATAAATAGATAAATGGTTTAGTATAAATAAATATTTTATAATGAAATTAGTTAATTAAAAAATTGTGATAAGTATTGGATGTTCAATTGTTAATAATGTGTCAATAGTGGTATATTATGATGATTAAGTTGTTGTGGTGTTGTTCTTGCCATCAAAGTTCAAACTCCTTTGGGGTGTAATTGTTGAATGTTTAAATTGGGGATGAGGTCCCTTATCTGTGACCTCATTGATTCATAGCTTTTATCCCTTAAAATACAAAAAAATCATTAATAATGTGAAAATAGTAGTGATATTTAGATGAATACATTGGAATAAGTAAATGATCTGTTCATTGCTCTGGATCACTATTGTGACTATAAATTTAATCTCACAAGTGTGGACTTGAATTGATGCACAGATTCAATATGTAGTTATAGATCAAATATCAACTAATTTTGAGAATGCTAGTTTTAACTTGTTTTGACATTTTTAATTTATTCTTGCGTAAAAACTAGTTCTTGTGTTTTTTTTGGTTTGCACATACAAGGACAATTACTCCCATGTATCAAACTATGTAAAGATATTGAGTTGATGTGTTTTGAGCATGATTAACTAATGATTATACATGTATGCCATCTAATGCTAATGTTGTGTTACTATCACTAGATAAATATTTTTGGCCAGTAATGTGTTTTAAAGGTGTTTAATTCATTTGTTCACTAGATGTTCTAAATGAATTAGGTTATGTCCTTAAATACAAAACCCTAACATATAATTCAACTATTTTGCATTTCAAGTCAACTCATAATGGTGAAAAAAAGGGAAAATATTTAGGTCTAAAATTTAAATTTTACTTTTAATAAAATGGGATATTTTTTGCAAGTGTGCAATTGATCTAGATTATTTTTGTGACTACAAATATAATCCTAGAAAAAAGGGCTAAACTAAGAATGAGGTCCATACCATGGAAATGAGTGCATATGGGAGAAAAAATACAAGATCACTTTTATTTTCCAACCTCCAAGTGAATATCTTTTTTTTTTTTTACAAATTAGTCATCACATTTGGGATAAATGGATCAATATGAGTCCAAAATAAATAGGGGAAAAGTGCAAGGTATAGTTTTCTGGAGCAACAATAAAATAAATGCAAAAACTAAAATATTTCACAAATGAAACTATACACAATAATTCCAATTTTTTTATAAAAGTGAACCAATGTGATACAAAGAGCTCCTTGTTAATGTAAGGAAGATGAATGAAGATAGGATTAGGCTATCGATTAACCTTCCAAAATATTTGACATATGTTGAACACTTGGGATAAGTGTGAGGAAATGTATAAAGCCCTTATGAGGAAAGATAAAAAAACAAAAAACCTCTAAGAGAGCTTAAGTCTAGTGTGAATAGGTCTTCTAAGTAAAAGTAAATTAGATAGGTAAAACCATTTTTTAGACCAATATCCCACTTAAGTGATACTTTGGGAGAAAGATAAAAACTGAAATGAGTCTCGATAACCATGCCTAAGGAGATAATCCATAGTACAAATAAAAGTATCCAACAAGCAAAGAAAAAGAAAAAATCCTATGGGAAAGAAGTCCTAGAAAAGAGAACATATACAAAACAAGGACTCAAGTTGACGCTCAAGATTAACTCTTTTCACCCCAAGCATATGTTGCAACTCAAGATAGCAAGGTGATAATAAAGTTTTAGTGAATATATCTACTACATTTTCCTAAGTACAAAAACACTGTAAGGAGAGAACACCACCATGGATGAGGTATTGAATCAAATGTATGTGTATCTCAATGGGTTTCATACTTTGATGCTTCATTGGGCTATCATAAATATGAATGCCACTTTGGTTACCACACTAAAGAATAGTAGGCTAATTAGGTGGTAGGCCGAACTCTTTTATAAGCTATTGAAGTCATGCAACCTCCTTGCTAGCAAGTACTATATCTTGATACTTATCCTTAGTGAATAATAATTCAATAGTGAAATACTTCTTGCAAGAACATAAGACTACACAAGAATCGAGAAAAGAAAAACTAGAAGTGGACTTCCATGAATTAACATCACTAGAACAATTTAAGTTAGTGAAGCCTACTATTTTTGAAATTCTTGGTGTGTACTAAATGCTAAAATATGTGGTGCCTTGATTATGTTGGTGTGAAAGGGTTATTATCTAACCAATTTCCTTCTAAGATCTATTTACACCTAGTTCTTAAGTTTACTTAACTAGCTTCTAGAGTACACCTAGGATGCTTATCTCTCTTTGTTTCTAAAACATAGAAAAATATGTGTTTTTCTAAAATGAAACAAAGGGGGTATGATGCACCTATTTTCCTAGTTTCATTCAAAATGTGTGTTTCAAAGTGCAAATAAAGAATAGTAATCAAATCTAACCCAAACAACAGATAAAAGGTAGCTATGGAAAGGGAAAAATGTTGTGTACCTTTCACCAAAAGTGATTTTTTCAAACCTCACTAAAGACTCACTCACCCTATGGTGAATGGGTCCTGGCTAGGGCTCCTGGAAGGTGCTTTCTAGGTTCTCTTTTTCCTCATTTGCACTCTGAAATTCCAAGTGTTCACTATTGGAAAGCCGGAAATAAAATCTATAGATTAGTTTATGTGATTTGATAATTTTTCTTGCAACTTTGACAACATTGCAACTTTCTTCAATTTTTCTCTTCAAATGATCTTCAACCTAAAACCTGCAATCACACATCAAAGAGAGGAATTTTTTGTTTTGTTAGGGAATAGGGGTTTGCCTTGGTCAAGCCCTGTTTTGGTAATTAAACCTTATGATGAAACATAAAACCATGAAACATGAAGAGATGAAACAATGATACCTTATTTGGAACTTTGAATAAAATATATACAAACTAGTATGAAGTGGCCTCAATGGATGTAGATCTTGATCATGAAACTTGATGTGAAACAGTTCCTTTTAATATGCTTGAATTGATCTTGAACACTACATCACCACACTAGATCAAACAACATGCACGATGCAATACATCTTTGACATGACAATGGATTCTTGATTGCTGTAATAATCTTTTATAAATCTATCCTTGAATGCCTTAGAAATTATCTTGAATGCTCTTGATCATGCTCACTTGAATGTTCTAGGTTCTCTCTTGAAAATATTCTAGGTGAAACTAAGTGAAATATCCTTGTATTTATACATATCTAAACATTAATTCCCGAAATTCAAATATCACAAGCTGACATTGAATTAGAGATTTGAAATCATTAAAATACCACCAAAAAAATATTTCAAAGAGGGGTACTAGGTCTAAGTGAGGACCCATTCACCATAGGGCGAATGGGACCCAGGCCACTTACATAGGACACACATTGGACAATGTTAAACATTATGCAAAAATAGGGTTCTAGGCCTAAGTGAGGACCCATTCACCCTATGGTGAATGGGTCCTAGGTCACTTACCTAAGACACGCATCTTCCAAAATTAAGTTTTGTATAATGGAATTTATGAATGTCAGATTTTATCCCTCAAAATTTGTATTTAATTAGGCTTGGATTTGAATTAAAGGGGCTAATAAAGGAAAATTAACCTCAATAAATTAATAAATCCCTAGATTAATGTGAAAGTGTAAAGGTACACTTTAGAACACCCTAAATAAGGCACAATTAAGTCCATTTAGTTGAAAAGGGCCCTTAAATTAATGTGAATATGAAAAACATATTACAATACTAAATTAAGGTAACATTACACTCATTTTATTACTAATTATTCCCAAATTAAGTGTGAAAAAGGGATACTTTTTCCTACACTACAATTTCATTGCATATGACTACAAAACTTATCTTATTCATATGCCTTCCTAAGTCTCACTGGTCATTCCTTTATAACAAAGTCTTCTCTTATACATGTTATGCATATTGAGCATCTTTTGAATATTGGATTCATATTGTAGCAAGAGACTCTTCCTTCTATAAGCGTGTAGATCAACCTTAAACATGATCTCCTTGATTCTATTTTTGATAGTAGTACTTCTCAGGTTGTTGGGAGATGCTCTTCATAAATTCCAATTTTTTGGACATGCTCTATTCAAGTGTAGGATGGTTGAAGTGATGATGTTATTCTTTCTCTTGATATTTCAACAAATTTTCTTCTTGTATATCCAATTTTTAATATTGGGGATGGAAAGATAGTTGAGCTAACTCCACATAATGTGACTATTTTCAACAATTATAATATCCTAAGAAAGTTGTTGCTGCAAGGAAAAAATATCATGAGGCTCATTTGTACAGGTTTAGTTGATTTGAATATTCATTAGGTTGATCACTTCTTACTCATGTATATTAAATGAGTAATATTGTTGCAATCACGGATGGTGGGTCCATAAAGGACTATCCAACCATGCAACTTAGAGTCAACACAATGGAAAATAACATAAGAAATACTCAATAAACATAGATATTTATTGAATTAACAATTGGAAATATTACATGCATCATATGCCTTATATGCAAAATTATTAGGGCTCACAAGCCTACTGCAAGGGTATTACATATATGACCTTTGGCACAATGTCTTATTACATTCCATAGCCTAAAAGGCTGGATCAAATTGTGAACTACTAATAATGATCTCCTTGATTAACTACTGAACCCCTTCCAAATGATTATAAAAGATCTTAAATATGAATCTCCAACTGAACTTATGGTTTGCATCGGCCTCAAGGGCTTACAAACCCCAATGAATGATTAAGTGTGTAGGTCAGACTTAAACATGAAAATATAATCCATCAATGTATGAAATAAATTGTGGATCTTCAAGAATGTTCCCCTTGGACCCAAAATTATTGTAGGGTATTCCATTAAGCTTCACATGCTTCATAATAGGTCTGCACAAAAATTCTAAACCAAGTCTGCCCTAAATAACTTGATTGTGAATTAACAGTAAAACTTTGAGAGTGATAACTTTCTATAAACAAATGTAAACTTTCTAAAATCTGTGTATGATGTAGATGACCTCTTGTAGAACATATACCCTACTCAACAAGTTGAGAAATGATACAATGATAAAATGCAAAACGAACTACTGAAACTACTACATACTAAACTATAAGAAAATATTTTTTTTGGTTGATATAGGATTTCTTTACAACTAGGGATGCTCTTGCATCAGACACCAGGGATTGGAAGAAAAGCGAGTCCCTCACTTTCTAGGGGCTAGATGAAAACAAAAGTAGTCCACCTTAACCTGAGAAATTCATGATTAATCCTCCGTTGGTTTTCCTTTCCACTTCACTAGATACTCCTTGTACTAATTTTTTACCTACTTCATCTCCTTTTGCATCTTGATGATGGATCATGGAGTGTGATTCAAAATTTTGATCCAAATAAAAACACACAATTTCATCCATAAGTAGCAAAATCCTAGTGCTCCTTCTAATTTTGGTATCCAAGATCTACTCAATTTGCTATGATGGTTGACATGGTAATTGCTCCTCTAATCAAACTTCTTTGCTGTACTACCACTTCATTGTGCTTCGTAATACTCATAGATGTCTACAACTTAAAAATAGGTGATATACCTAGTGTCTCTGGTAACTCCACTTCATATTAATTTCTAAAAACAAACTTCTTGAGAATCTTACATGGTCCAAAGTTCCTCATCTTCAGCTTATCATATGCTCCCACTTGAAACCTTTCATTTCTAATATATTTCATCACTTCATCTTTGACAACAAATTCCTTATGTCTCCTTTTCTCATCCACCTTCTTGTACTTAATTTTCATGTCCTCAGTGCTTCCAAAGATGACTGTGCAATGTTTCCATTAATCCTACTAACTCCTCTACTTCTACACTCCTCTTATCCTCCATACTAATGTCTTTGAGCTCCATAACTCCTCTAGGATGTACTCCTATCACAATCTCAAATGGTGTCTTCCCTATACTCTAATTTACTAGATTATTGTATGAAAACTCTACTTATGGTAGAACTATGTCCCAATTTCCTACTTTATCTCCAACCAAACACCTCAATAAGTTACCCAAACTCTTGTTCAATAATTCTATTAGTTCATCAATTTGTGGGTGATATGTTGAGCTAAACTTCAAGTTTGTCTTTTGTTTCTTCCACAATGTCCTCCAAAAGTATCCTATGAACTTGGTGTCCCTATCTGAAACTATACTTTTTGGTAATCCATGCAATCTCACAACCTCCTTGAAAAATAACTCAGAAAAATGCACATCATTAGTCTTCTTGCAAGGAATAAAATTTTCCATTTTAGAAAATTTATCCATTACTATCATTGTAGAATCATATCCTCTCTATGTTCTTGTTAATCCCAATATGAAATCCATACTTATATCTTCCCAAGGTCTCTCCAGTACTATCAAAGGTTTGTACAATCTAGTATTCTAACTACTCCCTTTTATTACTTGATAAATTCTACAACTATGAACATACTTCCTAATATCCTTATATATCTATAGCCAAAAATAGTGTTCACTCACCAAGAATACTTTTTAATCCACCCAAAAATGTCCTACTAATGCTCCACTATGCTTCTCCTTAATTAGATTCTCTCTCATTGAACTCCTTGGAATACACAAAATTGATTTACCCTGAACAAGTCTTCTTGATTGAAATACTCCAACCATCAGCTCCTATCTATCACTACTCAAGTTCCTTACATGACTTCCATGGTTCATCAAAATTTGGATAATCTCCATACATATGCTTCAATTCTTTGAAACCTAATTCTTCTATTCTCATCTTTTTCAACAAATTTTTTCTCTTGCTCAATGCATCTGCAACCTTATTTGACTTACCACTCCTATGCTTCAATACAAATCTATAACTCTATAAGAAAGTTCAACCCATCTCACATGTCTTTGGTTCAAATTTCCCTGACTATTCAAATACTACAAGGCTTGATGATCAATATATAATACAAAATACTTAGGAAACAAATAATTTCTCCACTTCCTCAAGGCTTGAACTATGGTATATAACTCTTGATCATAAACTAAATATCTTCTTCTAGCATCATTCAAATTCTCACTGAAATAAGATGTAAGTCTTCCTTCTTGACTCAACACTACTCCTATTTCATTTCCACTAGCATCACAATCAACTTGAAATACTTTGTCAAAATCTAGTAATGCTAACACCGGTTTCTCTATCACCTTTTGCTTCAATAATTCAATTTTTTTTTGTACTTTGAATGTCCACTTAATTCTTTCCTATCTCCCCTCATTGTTTCTATCATGGGTGTGTAGATGTTACTAAAGATCCTAATGAATTTTTGGTAGAAACTTTCCAATCCATGTGTAGAGGAGGGGGACCAACCACAGGAAGGCTCCAGGTCATGGAGAGTTGAGAGTGGAAGGTTTCCCTAGTCCACCTCAAGTTGGACAAATGTTTTAGGTCAAGGATAGTGAATGAAGAGCACTGTCTAGTGCTTCTGTCACTCTACTAACTTGAGAGTCTTGATGGGACTAAGTGAGTAGGCTTCTGGAACCTAAACTATACCTTAGAAAACTCTTTGTTGAGGGACAATAGTGCAGGTCAGGGATGATAGTGCGACATGTTGACGTCTCACTAGGGTGTTGGCATCTGTACAACCAGAAAGTACAAAAGTGTAGTACAAGGCAAAAAAACCTACTAATGGCTTATCAGTTGAGGTTTCAAATACTAACTAAGATGATAACTAATAGTATGAACAAAATGACTAGAAAGATAATGTAGAATTGACAGAAAGCAAAGGTGATGAATATTAACTCACAAGGAGTATAGTTTGCCAACAAGCTCCACATGAATGTGTACCTACACAGAACCAAGAGAGGGAAAATGTTGGGGATGTATAGGGGTTTGCTGTAGTCAAACCCCCACTTTGGTGTTTTGACCTCCATGACCTCCATGAACAACTAGATAGAGAGATAGGAAATATGATAAAGAGAGTAATAGAAAAGATACCTAATGATAGTAATAACACTATGCTACATAAATGAAGTGAAAATGTTATGGAAATGGAGAAATGAAAAAATATCATCTTCTCAATTAGAGTGCCCTCAAGTATGTAGAGGAGGATGGAAGCTTGGTAAGGTGTATGTTGCTGCAACAATGAAGAAGCAGTCCCACAGGACACCAAGTCATAGCTCCAGTGGTGGAAAAAGTGTAGCAAGAAGTAGAGAAGATGTGTGGGAGCTCAAGAATTATTAAGCAAGATTAAGCTAGCATGTGAAATTGTGAAGAAGAAGGAATCAGAATGAAAGATATGCATTTTAAGAAGATTTAGGAGGGAAAGAGTTGTTCTCAAGTCAGTTGGAAGGTGCATTGGTGTTACACTTCATCGCCAATGGAGAGCATAATGTCTTTGTGAATTCTAGAGGTAGGAATCTGTTAGGGATGGAAGTGTGCCACATAGATGTCCATGTGTTGTGCATGCATCCCTGACATAAATTACCCCATTGACGCACAAAAAAAGCACCAAGTGGATGGATTGTAGATAGGTGATGTGGAATTACTTGGTCAAATTTGATTTTCTGAGGTGGAGGATGTAAAAGGGGAATTTACAAGAGGGGCACAAATTCGTTCCTATACATTTTCCCCCCACTTTAGCGAGCATGAGTGTCGATGAGTGTTCAGTAAAGTAGATCAAGAGGGTCTAGAAATGTATACCTAAACTATCGAGGAAGTAGACCATAATTTGGTGAGATCAAAAGTGCAGGGTAGGAAAATAGATCCATAGGTACTCTCCTAAGGAGGATCGAACAAAGGACTCTATAGATCTTTAGAGCTACACTGTTGATCAAAGTGCACTAAAGGCCTATAGACCAATGATGGACAAATCTCGTAGGATGCAAGTGCTTCATAGGTCCTTGGACTTGCAAAGAAGGTACCATTAGGTACTCTCTCCTAAAGGAATCCTGATGTAGGGGACTTCACAGAGTGGGATTGGAAAGCAACTTCATAGGCACACCTGCAAACCAATATGTTAATTTGTAGAAAAAACATGTTAGATATCAAAAAGTGGCCACACGGGAGGAAAAACAAGCAGATAGTCATGCAAATAGTCAAATATTGAAGGATACTTATAAAGGGGTCCCTTGGGAACCTTTCAAAAGAAAGGGGGTCCACTCAAGGGATGCTCAGCTTGAAAGTGTAATAGTATTTTTCACAAATCAATTTGACATCATCGAATCCTTTTGAAAGATGTTCACTTCATCAAGGAATTTGAAAGGAAAAAGGTCCCCTCATAAGGGGAAGGTCAAAACTTCACTTGTAGGAGAAGGTTCTCCCTCCTTGGAGGAAGGTTTCTTTAAATTCTTTCTTTATGAACCCATGATGAAGGAAGAATATTCCACTAGGGGTCCTTGTTGAAGAATGCAATTTTTGAAAAATATTTGAAAAGTATTTTCATGAAAAGATTCATTAGCCACCAAATGCATTTTCTAAAAATTGAAGTGACGTGATAGCCCCCCCTTAGGATGGTGCAGGCCAAACACCAAGGCATGTGACATCCTGAGAGAAAAACAAGAATGAAAAAGTGATGTTGTGGCCCATGGAACATAATGAGATGTAACTGTGGTAATGTTGTCATGCATGAAAAGGATAACACATGAACACCACAACATCACAGAGCAAGCATGAAAGGTAAGAGATAAAATATACAAAATGAGACAACAACATCACTAACAAGGGATAGGGATGGTATGATATTTTAGGGTTAAAGCTACTCATAAATATAGATAAATAAGTATAATAATATATAAATGAACTATCATTAGCCCCCTAATATATCATACCATATGAAGAAAGGAACCGTCAAGACAAAATAAAAAAATAAAAATGGGTCAACATGGAAGCGGAGCCTAAATTCCCCCAACACTTTGCATCATCCCCAATTGTCAAAAATCAATGCACAAAAAAGGAAGAATGATGTTACAAATAGAGGAATTTTCACAACGTAAAAAACACTCCTATATCCAAGCACCTACGAGGGTGACAAGGGTCATCCAGGACCACAAGCATGGAGGAACACAAACACACACAATCTAATCTATAGGTAAAGAAGAGGCACCCCTAGTCCTCATCAACCAAGAGGTAATTGTTCTCCCAATCTAGATCATCATAAGGGGAAGGAAGATGAGCCTCCAAGGGTAAAATATCAAGGGGGGAACCCTTTGAGCCTCTCACAAAAAGAGCCAAGGAAGAAGGTACCTCGAGGTCTTCTCTACTCAGTTCTTGTGGGGTGAGTTTCAACAAATTTGAAAAAAATGCTGATAGGGTTGGGACCTCATCCATAAAATTAAACATGGACTTCACAAGAGTGCAATGTGTTAACTTAATGGGCTAGGGAGTTAGCACCTGAGATCCCCTACTAGGCTCACCGAATGACTCAAGATTAGTGACAAACTCTAGGGATGTCAGGGCTTCCTCTATCACTAGGATGACACAAGATAATGTAGAACCACCTTCTAAAGAAGGTGAACCCATCTTTCAACCCCCATTGCTAGTGGAGTTGTCCTCCATCTTCTACTTTTTTTAGAGGATGCAAAATCCCCACGAATGAAGTAGAAAAAAAAGGGGAAGAGGAGAAAATTTTGACAGACACCACTAAGGTATCTGAGATGTCCATGGGCTTTGAAAATGGCAGGATGTTTGGGAGGGACATCAGAAGGGGTGGATCAATTGAAGGAGCAATAAACACCTACACCCTCTTTGGGTGAGGATTGTTTACACTCATGGTAGGAGCCGAAAGCAAGATGAAAGTTGAAGGAATTAAAGTAAAGGGGATGAGAGAGGTGGAAACAACAAAGAGTACCAATGTAGGAGCTATTGACTCCCCTTCCTTTCTCCATAGGGTGGCCTACTTAGCAGCTATAACTTTTCTTTGATGCTTCTGCTCACGCATAAGGTGATTCCTGCAACTTTGGGAGCTAGAAGTTGGGGGGTGAGATGGAACAAAAGACTCCTATTTGACCATCAAAGTATCCATCATGATTATTTATAGTGGAGGGAGGGACTCCTAGATAGGAACATGAGGGAGAGGTTTAGAGAATGATGAAACAATAGCGGGGGAGTAGGCTCTAACACCTCAGCAGCGAGCCTCTTCCCATTCACTACCATGGAGGAAGGAGTAGTAGGAGGCCATGGAGGTCAAGACCTAATGGACTACCCTTGGGGACCCTTCCCCTTACCATATCAAATGGTCTGAGGCACTATGGGTAAGATGGGAAGTTTGAATGCTAGACACTTGGTATTTCACCAAGCAGGCACCATTGGATTATCCAAAAAATGCCTAGGAGCAGAGGATGATGATGTTGTAGGAGGGAAAGAGGAAGTGATAGGCATAATAGTGGAAGAGGAGGAAGAACCTTAAGCATGATTCTCTTCCTCCTCCAAGCCAAGGTGGCCTCTATGTCTTCCTTGAGACAATCCCTATGTGAGATGACATAGGGAGAAGGAGGGTATCTCACCTTAGGAGTTATGCCCCCATTCTTGTACATCACATAGGCTAAGTACAAGAGGTATGTCCTAGGAGGAAGTAGACCAATAGGCACAAAAAGTGATCTAGTGAGTAGCCCCCAAGCATAATCAGTGGTTTATAGTCAGTGTCATGGACTATGTGAACCGAACCATCATGAGAAAACTTTAGACACTTATGAACCACCAAGGGAACTGCATTCATAGTGACCAACCAGGGGATGCCCAATTTCACCTTGAAGAGCTTAGACCCTGGGATTATGTCAAAGAGTGCATTCATGGATCTAGGTCTAACTAAGACTGACAAAGGTGATGCAGTTGATGCGAGGTATGGAAAGCCCATCATTTATATGAATGGTACTCCTAGATTCTTCATACCCATCTTTATGTAAGAAATTAATCAACATAATCTCCTTAGTAAAGACATTCACCTGACACATAGGGTCAACAAGAACACTCGTTACAGTGTTTCCATTGATTCGTGTGAGTATGTATAAGGTAGATGGTCCTCTATTAAAATTCATCAGCAAATCCTGTGAGGTGAAAGTTATGGTAGGATATCCACTTGTAGGTTGTGTAGATGGGATGGGTAGATGTAAAAAGGAGGCCATTTTTTCATACACCAAACAAAACTTTCACAGAGCCCCTAATGGTATTGTGACTAGATAGTGATCCACTTTAAGTTTCATTATGTAATACTTGTGGAACCTTTCCAAATATGCCACTAGGGGTTGTAGGTTGGGTTGCAAGGCTAGGTACCTCACAACACTCACTCCCACAACACTCCTAGGATAAGATGAAAGGGTCTTCCAACCTTTCTAAATGGAACCAAAATGTTTCACATTGAGTTCATCAAAATGTAGAAGGGGACCAACCACACAAAGGCTATAGGTCATAGAGTGTCAAGAGAAGAAGGTTGCCCTGGTTTGGCTCAGGTTGGAATTTTTTTAGGTCAAGGATAAAGAATGAAGAGCACTCTCAAATTCTTTTGTCACTCTACTAACTTGAGAGTCTTGATGGGACTAAATGAGCAGGCTTTTGGAACCCGAACTGTACCTTAGAAAACTCTTTTTGAGGGATGACAATGCAATGCGCTGGTATCTCACTGGGGTGTTGGAATTCATATAGCTAGAAAGTACAAAAGTATAGTACAAGGCACAAAAACCTACTAACAACTTATCAGTTGAGGTTTCAAATACTAACTAAGATGATAACTAACAGTATGAAAAAAATGACTAGAAAGATGATGTAGAATTGATAGAAAGCGAGGGTGATCAAGATTAACTCACGAGGAGTCCAGCTCACTAATAAGCTCCACATGAACGCATACCTACACACATTCAAGAGAGGAAAAATGTTGGGTCTATATAGGGGTTTTCCGCAGTCAAACCCCCACTTTGGTGTTTTGACCTCCATAGACAGCTAGATAGAGAGATAGGAAATATGATAAAGAGAGTTATAGAAAAGATATCAAATGATAGCAATAACACTATGCTATGTAAATGAAGTGAAAATGTTATGGAAATGGAGAAATGAAATAATATCACCTTCTCAATCAAGGTTCCCTCAAGCACGTAGAGGAGGATGCAAGCTAGGTAAGGTCTATGTTGTTGCAACAATGAAGAAGCAATCCTATAGGAAACCAAGTCCCAACAAATGCAACAAGAAGTAGAGGATATGTGTGGGAGCTCAAGAATTGTCATGAAAGATTAATCCATCATTTGAAATTGTGAAGAAGAAGCAATCAGAATGAAAGATATGTATTTGAAGAATATTTAGGAGGGAAAGAGTGGTTGTTAGGTTAGATGGAAGGCATAGAGGCATTAAGATTCATCGCCAATGGAGAACATAATGTATTTGTGGATTCTAGAGGTAGGAATCTGTTGGGGATGATAGCATGTTGTGTAGACATCCATGCACTGCATGCGTGTCCTTGACAAAAATTCCCCCATTGACACAAAAAAAAAGCGCCAAGTGGATGGATTGCAGATAGGTGATGTGGAATTACTTGGTCGGATTTGATTTTCTAAGGTGGGGGATGTAAAAGGGGAATTTGCGAGAGGGGTGAAAATTCCCTCCTATGCACCATGGAATGATCTTACCTCTCCAATGTTCACTGGTGCATGCCACTCAACAATTGCTTTAACCTTCTCAGGGTCCATCTTCAAACCTTTAGTATAAATGATAAATACCAAGTACACCAACTTTGTCTTAAATGTAGTATTCTATTCATCTCTAATTTTTATTTGAAGATATCCACTCTTTAGGTCAATGTTTGTGAAATAATTTTCTCCACTCAAACAATCCATAATACCATCCATCCTTGGTAATGGGAATCTATACTTGAAAGTGATCCTATTTATTTATCTTGAGTCTATACACATTCTCCACTATCCATATTTCTTTGGTGCTAGTACAACAGGTACCACACATGGGATTAATCTTTCTAATCAATCCTTTATTCAACAACTCATGTATTTGTCTATTTAGATCCACATTCTCTATAGGTGTCATCCTATGTGGCACTTCATTTCACAAACCTACTCCCACTATTAGATCTATATGATAATTGATGCTCTAGAATGGTGGAAGTCCATTTGGTACATTCTTTGATATGATGTCCTCATATTGTCAATAGTTTTGCTACCTCTATCTATTGTGGATCTTAATCCTTTGCCTTTGGATTACTACCCTTCTTTGGAATCAACACAAAACACATTTTCTCATGCCTCAATCCTTCCAATAACTTCCTTCCATCAACCAAACATAATCTAGTTGTGCCACAAGCTACAACTTTGTCCTCTTCTTCTAAAGGTATCAATATAGTTCTTTTACCATTTGCAACTATAGTATAAGTATTATTTATTCCATCATGAATTGATTTCCTATCATATTGATATGGTCTTCCTAACAATAAATGACATGCATCCATAGGCATAATAACACACAACACTTCATCCTTATATGATCCTAAATGAAACTTCACCAATCATTGCTCACTCACCAAGATCCTATGTTCATCCTAAATCCATGCTATCTTATAGAGGTTTAGATGTTTCAATCTCTTCAAATTCAACTTGGTCACCATCCCTTCTAAAACTATATTATCAATACTAACACTATCAATGATGACTTTAGATACCTTTCCTCTATACTTACATCTTTTCTCGAACAAACTCTTTCTTGTGGTGGTTCCTAAGTTACTTCTGCATGCATTAGTGCTCTCATTAATAATAACTCACCTTTCTTTGGTTTCCCAATAGGTTCTTCATCCACATAGGTTTCTCTTTTGGTATGTTCATTTCTCTTTCTAGTACTTCCATGATGACATTCAAATGCTCTATTTCCATCACCTCCACACTTGAAATAGGTTCCTCTAAATGGTATATTCTTAGATCTTCCTTCATCTCTCCTATATCCATCATTGTGGTAATATGGAATCCTCTACCATTGCATTAGAAATTTCTATCCTCTCCTCTTATGTGGTATGAATTATTGTCCTCTTTAATACAGTAGGTTTTTCCATCCTTTTTTTTCTCTACATAACATCTTCTTTCTCCAGACTGTGATTCACTCCTCTAGTCTTCCTCTTCCACTTCTTTGTCTCTGTTCAAACTTCTTATTCAACATTTCTTCTACCTTAAGTGGAAATTGGTATACTTCCTCAATTGATGTCATCTTCACCAAGCTCAATTCTTCTTGGATTTTTTTCTTAGTCCATTGATATACTGCACAACCTTCTCTTTGTTTGCTTCACTATGTCCAACCCTAATGATCATCTTGTAGAATTCTTCAGTATAATCCTTCAAAGATATCTCCTTTTTCCTCAAGCTTTATAGTCTCTTCAACAATTCAAGATCATAATCATCAGGTATGAATTTATTCTTCAATTTTTTCAACATCCTATCCCACTTTGTGATCTTCTCCTTTCCTCTTCTATTCCAATCATATCGAACTCCTTTCAATTGGAAGTGATGATGAAGTTTTTCATTGATGATGTTGTTTGGAAACATGATCATGTTATGTAAATTTTGTATCATCTAGTGTTTTCATTTATTTCAACATTGTTGTTGATAATTCCACCATGAATTGGAGGCATCTTTGAAGACTTTTGTACAAGATAGGTTGGTCCAAAAAGTATAGATACAAAGAAAAATGTCTAAGTATCAAATCTTCCAATACAATGGTTCTGTGTGTCAGTTTTTGGGTCCAAACTCCATTGTAAATTGAGATGCAACTCTGTGATTATAATAGTGTCTTGATGATCATATAATGTATCTAATTCCAAGATTTCATGTTGTTTGGTGAAGTATTTACAAAGATATGTTTGACAAAGTTTGGCCCTATATATTGCAGACTATTTTCTGTATAGTGTGTTGGTGTGGGAGATTCCACATTCCTTTTTGGATAATTATTTTGTTTTGTGATGTTGAAGATAAGATTTTGGATGTTAGTTCAATGGAAATTCAAAGTAAGATCAAGTTTTGAGTCACACAATTGACAAATTGGGTAAAATAGATGGAATTTTTGTATTTAGGTCTTATTTGGGGTTGACCTAACATGTTTGATGTTATGCAAAGGATAAATAAGTGTTTCTATCCTGTGTAAGATTTTTTATAGGTCCATCATGACCTATCTTAAGGTGAATTGAATTTTTGATTAAGGCATGAGGTGTGGATGAAATTTTTTAAGGACAACAAATTCAATTTTGTGTGTTACTTCTAATTAGGCCAACCTAATTGAAGTTACACTTGATGTGGATATAAATAATGGATTGATTTTGATTTTTTAGGGAAGTGTGCATGAGAATGGTGTGAGTAATGTGTAAAAAGTGACATATATGATGCAAATTTAATTAGATTTGAGTGAATTGTATTGAAAAATGTGTAAATATAGAGCATAGCAGAACATTGATCCAAATCAGTGCAAAGATTTTTTTTATAGTTTGTTGGAACTACAATCTAGCATATTGTAGATGCATTTGTAACAGTTCAATAGGCCATGAGCTACCCCTTAATTATTCTATCTTATTCTTTGTGTATAGTGAGTCCATTAGAAAGTGAGTCCACCTATAGTGAGCATTTTTGTAATATACTATATCTAGATATAATATATTGTGAGAGAACCCTCACTGTTATTTTTCCCATTTTGGGTTTTTCATGTAAAAATATTGGTGTTCTTGTGTCATGTGATTTTTTGGATGTTTCATGCTTTCATTCATTATTGTAGTTAAATATATTTTGGTAATTGGAGGGATAGTGTCAAAATGGTTTAATAGAATAATAATTCACCCCACCTCTTAGTATTCTCGGTGTTAAACAATTGGTATAAAAGCTTGGATCCCTGGAAGAAGCTTGACCGCTTTGGGAAGATCTTGGAGTTTGAACACATGGATGATAGAAAGTTTCTTATTCTCTTGGAAGATATTCTTTCTATTTGATATATAAAATAATATTGCATGCTTGACAAAGATGGAGAACTCAAAGTTGCTCTAGAAGATCTTAACAATGTTGAAGATGAAAACAAATATCTGAAGGAGAATCTTAAAGAGACAAATGAATGTATTAGAAAACTAAGAGAGTAGATCAAGAAGTTTAGAGAAAGGAATAAGGAAGTCTATGCACAATTGAAAAAATAAAATGAGAACATCACCAGATTAAAAGTGAAAGTGGAAGAAAATAAAAATATTGAGGAATGTCTAAATGCAATGGTAGAAAGAAAATACAATGAATACATTAGGCTTGAATAAGAAGTGGTAAATATAAGACCAAATATATAGAATGCAAGAATTCATGAGGAAAAATTGAAGACAAGTTCTACAATGCTTGATGAATTAATTGCATTAAAAAAAGAATCTAAAGACAAAGGTGATTTGGGACTTGAAAAAGGAGAAAGATCAAAAGAAGATCAGTGAACTAGAGAAGACTAGAAACACAAAGAATAGTGGAAAGTTTTGGAATCAAGGAAGCAATGATAGAAGACCCCCTATTAGAAAACAAAAAGCTCAAATATACCCATATTTCAATGGTTTCTATTACTCTTGCAATAAATATGGACATAAGGCAATATAGTGTAAAAGTAGAATGAATCAGAATACTCCATCCTTTACTGGTCAATGTTTTACATGCAAAAAATTGAATGCAAAATTAAAATGATGAATGGATACACCAATGGTAGAATGGTTCAATATTTCAATGGTTATTATTATACATGTTATGGATTTGGACACAAAGCTAATCAATGCAGATTCAAAAGGGATAATGTTTAAAGGAATGTCATATGCAACAACTGCAATAGGCTTGGAAATATTGCTAAATTTTGTAGAAGTAAAAACATAAGGAAGGACGATCCAATACAGAAGATGAACCAATCAAAAATATTGATCCAAAAGAAGTAAAGAAGGAAATAGAAAGAATATGGAGAAAGAAAGAGGATCTCAAGAACAAGGAAGAATCAAAGACTACAAATGAGTCTGTACTGCCCTACGGTGCAAATAATTCCTTCAGGAATTGAACCTAGCCATTGGCTTACGGGGAGAAACAAAAAAAATTCAAATAACCTCCTTTCCTATATGAGGTGTCATGGCTTGGAATGAAGATATATCATGAAAAAAAAATGTTTGATCTATTGAAGAATATTGCGAAAAAAAATATGCTAATGCAAAAATTTGTGAAGCTTAAGAAGATGTTTGTGCACACAACTTTTAGGATTACTAGCTTTATGGTTGGCAAAATTTATTTTAGAATTAGGTCAAATTGGAGAGTTAAAAGAATATTTGATAAGAAAAATTCATTTCATTGAATGTATTTGAAGGAGAGTAGAGGAGCAAGAAGTGGAGTTGAAGGGTTTGAAGCGTCTCCAAGTTATAGAATTTCAAAACCTTACTTCGTTGAGTAGAGAAAAAGGTATTTAGAAATCCCCACACATTCTAATTTTTTTGAATTATCACTTGAAGGAAATTTGAATGCAATGGCAACGTCGAAAGTGGTAGATGTTTCACAAAGACCGCAACCCAAATTTAGAAGATATTCTACCAAAATTTTATAGTATGATCCCTTAGGTGCATTTTCACACATACCTCTTGGGGTTCTTCCTATTGAAGATATTAGGGATTACATTCATGGGAATATGGATGAAAAATCTTCTAGATATTTATTGAACCTATGGATTGATGAGTTATTTGGAGATGACTACACCTTAAAAATAGAGTACAATATTCTAATTCAAAATAAATTAGATTTGTGGCATTGGTTTCCAAACTTTAACTATGAAGAGAAGTGCATTAGAATGAACTTAAGAAAAATTAATGATCAATTTATGTGGATTGATGGCCTTCACATGATTACCAAACAAGTCATTAGAGAAATCACTAGTTTATGGTCCACTAGACCGATTATAGTCTAGAAATCCAACAAAAACAAAGATATAATAGAGAAAGTGGATGTTCTAGTAAATCCTAAAAGTAGCCTAGCATTTAGAATAATGTTGAGTATGACCTCTGTGAGTTTCTCTAACAAAAATTGATGGAGAACCTAAAGGAAATTAAGAAGAAGAAGCATATATATAGGTATGGAACATTGGTGATATGTTTGGTTTTTACTTTATGAAGTTTTGGTAGTTGGAAAGGTTAATTGGTTAGGTGAAAAGCCTTTTCCACATTAGATAAGAGATTACATGAGTTATATTGGAGATATGGATGCTTAGGGTGATGCACTTGTAGCCTTCTTTACAATGTTTCAAATAAGAATGAACATGATTTAGAGAATTCTGAGAGATGTTGTAAGAAAATACATAAATGCCATTACCTTTTTGGTCTCTATTAATTATTGCATAATAGAAGTAGTTGAACCTAGAGCCATTTGGGTTCTAGAAATTGGCTATGAACTGTCAAAAGAAGAAGCTAATGGCTTTGTGGAAGTATTGCTAAATAGTTCTAAGGATCCTAATAGACCAAGGTATGGAAATTATAAAGAAAATATAATGGAAGTTTATCAAAAATTTAAGAAATGACAGATGAAGAAATAGGTTGATACTTAGGTAGACTCGTATACCAAAGAGCTCAAAATTTCAAAAGACAAAATTAGGGTAGCTATAGAAAGAGCTAGAGCTGAAATGAGTGCAAAAGAAGCTTTTGGTAGCTCTAAGAGATTAGTTATTGTATCTCTACCTACAACTAGTAAAAAGAGGAAGTCCACAGATTGTCCTTCGATTAGGGAGAAATCTCCTCCTGTAGTCCATGCCATTAGGGCAGGAGAAAAGAAAACTACAAGAAGAATCAAGTAGAAAGCTATAAGGAAAAAGGGAATTAGAATCAGTGTAACCTCTAAAGAAGATATAGATGATGCTCAACATGAGAATTAGCTCAGTGAAGCTATAAAGATAGTACAAGAGATAACACCTAAATAAAACATTGTTTCCTCCCCGCCTACAATGGAGAACTTCAAGGAATATGCTTTCAAACTAAGAGGACAAGTTGAAATAGAAATTGAAGGATGGATTGAAAAAAAGAAGTTATTGGATATTATAGAGAAGTGTGCATTTACATATAGTTCAAAGTAGAAGAAAGTTTGAAGGATGTACAAGCCTGTGAAGAGGAAGCAAAGACCCTATTCTTATATTGTATGAAGTGGTCAAATGCCACCCAAAGCATAAAGGATGCTATGAATGAAATTGAGACACAAATAAGTAGTGCATCAAACACCTATGATTTGGTATAAGATAGAAATGATCAGACCTAGCCTACCTTAGTGAACATATATAAAAAGTACTTTACTCTATAGAACTAGAAGGAAGAATTAATCAAAAAAATTCAAGAAGCTAGGGGACTTGGAGAAGATGAAGCATGTACCTGTCTCAAGTTCTCTTGCTAGTATAGATAGGACTTCAAAGATAAATCTTACACCCTATACTATAAAAGAAGGAAATTAGATATTGGCGAAGCTTGAGTCACAATAAAAAATAATTGCAGCAAGAAAGAAATAATGGGAAGAAGGTAGATTCACTTGGCAAGTCATCTTGCAAAAGGTTCAAGGGTCAACATCCTCATGTTGACTATTTTTACTTTTATGCATTTTCAAAATTTCAATCTCATGTGCAAATTTGCGGATGGTATAGGAGATTTTGGTTAAATTCCTAAGGGGGAGTTAGCACACTCGTCCAGTTATATTTGTTGGAACATATAAGGGAGAGTATACACTTTTTTTTGTTGTTTTTCACATCCTTTGCCATTGATGTCAAAGAGGGAGATATTTAGGAAAGATACTTGGGGAGATATTCAAGAAAGCTACTTAGGGAGAGATATTTAGAAATTTATTTGGTGAATGCAAGTTTTTGGAGAATGTTTTTAATATGCATGTTTCCATCAATGACAAAGGGGGAGATTGTTGAAAGTGATGCTGAAGTTTGTCATTGATGATGTTGTTCGGAAATATGAGCATGGTATGTAAATTTTGCATGATCTAGTGATGTCATTAATGTTAACATTGTTGTGGATAATTCCAACATGAATTGGAAGCATCTTTGAATACTTTTGTATAGGATAAGTTGGTTTGGAAAGTATAGCTACAAAGAAAAATATCTAAGTATCAAATCTACCAATCTAGTGGTTTAGTGCATCAATTTTTGGGTCCTCACTCCACCAAAAAATGAGATGTAACTCTATGATTCTAATATTGTTTTGATGATCATTTTATGTATCTAAGCCCAAGATTTCATGTTCTTTGGTGAAGTATTTAGGAAGATATGTTTGCCAGAATTTAGTCCTATATATTATAGACTATTTTCAATAAAAAATATCGGTGTGGGAGATTCTACATTCCTTCATGGATAATTATTTTGTTCTGTGATGTTGAAGATAAGCTTTTAGATTTTTTTTGAGTGGGAATTCAAATTAAGATCAAGTCTTGAGTCACATAGTTGAAAAATTAGGTAAAACAGACGAAAGTTTTGTGTTTAGGTCTTATTTGGGGCTGACCTAACATGTTTGATGTTATGTGAAGGATAAATAAGTGTTTCCATCCTATGTAAGATATTTTATAGGTCCATCCCAACCTATATTAAGGTGAATTAAATTTTTTATTAAGGCTCGAGATGTGGATGAAATGTTTTGAAGATGACAGGTTCAATTTTGTGTGTTACTTCTAATAGGTTGACCTAATTGAAGTTACACTTGACGTGGATATAAAGAATGGGTTGATTTTAATATTTTAGGGAAGTGTGTGTGAGAATAGTGTGAGAAATGTGTGAAAAGTAACATATATAATGCAAATTTAATCAGAGTTGAGTGAATTGTATTGCAAAGTGTGTGAATACAAAGCAGAGAACAACATTGATCCAGATCAGTGCAAAGATTGTTTTTGTATTTTATTGGAGCTATAATCCAACATATTATAGATTCATTTGTAATAGTTAAATAGGTTATGGGACACCCCTTACTTCTTCTATCATATTCTCTATGGACAATGAGTCCACCTGTAGTGAGCATATATGTAATATACTATATCTAGATATAATATATTGTGAGCTAACCCTCACCGTGGTTTTTCCCATTTTGGGTTTTCCACATAAAAACTCCTAGAATTCTTGTGTCATGTGATTTTTTAGATGTTTCATGCTTTCATTCATTATTGTAGTTAAATATATTTTGGTAAATGGATGGCCAGTGTCAAAATGGTTTAATGGTATATTGATTCACTACCCTCTTAGTATTTTCCAGGGTGTTCAACACTTTCAAGCATATAGAAGCATGTCCTTTTAACTTGGTTTTCAAAAATCTCACTCTTTCTAGATCTTCAATTTATTCATACTCAAATAATTATTCCATATCATTGATCCAATCAATCAATTCCTTAGGGTTTAAATATCACACGTAATTTTGAATTTCAATTCTAGGTCACTTACCAATTTTAGAAATAGCTTTCAACATCTTTACCTGATTTGATTCTTCTTCTTCTTCTAGGTTTTCTTCAATTTGATTTTGATTTGAATTTTTCTATGAATTCAAGGGATAATACTTAATGAGGTGATGGAAGTATTGTAAATTATAATAGAAAAAGTGAAAAACATGAAAAAGATCATTGTATTCAAAATATGAAAGATATTACAAATCTTGGGCTATCTCGTGAATGAGATGTATGCCTTGGATCCATACAAATTGGGCAATATTGTAGGAGAGTTGTATGCCCCAATCTTGGGATAGCTCATGAATGAGATGTATGCCTAGAGCCATACAAATTGGACAATCCTATAGGAGAGTTGTATGCCCCAAATCCATACAATTATGCCCATTGGACTCCATTTAGGAGAGATGATATAATTTGACAAATTCCTCAAATGAGATTTATGCCACAACTTGACAAACTCATTTGAAGAGATGTATTCCCAATACTTTGTCTATTGGCTTTAAATTGACCCTATTTTTTATATTTTTTATAGAACTTGAAAGGTCACTATCCATGTCCCCATGAGAAGTCAAATGGATAACTTAAAAATAAAAGGTCATTACACTTTATAGGATAAAATTGACAATATACATTATTTAATTGGTGCACTCCAACTTATTTTTGATCATTCCTACCCCCTTGAAGGGAAATGGGCCCCATTGCACCTACTTGAAATTATACTCATTACACTCCTAACTTTATGATGCTTGACATTCATAGCCTTAAGATGTCCCCTTTCATCAAAGACCCACTTGCACAATTTTTTTTTCCTAATGAGCCTTAGTGTTTGTAGTTGTAGAAGTAATTTGTTCAATTCTCTTTTGCAATGAGGGATGAAGAATAACATTACCAAAAGCACTTCCACTTTGTGTAGGACCTTTCTCTCCAATTGCATTGTAAGATTTATAAAAGTAACTCAAGAAAATAAACTTGACCATCGATACTCTCCTCTTGAGGACTCTCATATCAATGAAGACTGACCCAATATTCTATTAATATAACCCCAAATAACACTGGAACCTTCTCTTCTATTGTAAATTATAGCTGCAAGTGTTGTTTCTCCATCAACAACCACAACCAATTTATTTTTATCTATCAATAAAGATTTTAAACCCCCTCCTATGTGGTCAAAATTTATATTAATCACTGCAAGCCATTTTTCTCTTTCAACATTTTCTTATTCTACCAACATCCTTTTATTGGTGAATATGGAGAGGAACACATTAATGCATCAATTGGGATTGTGTGCAATAATAAAATTTTCTCTCAATACTCTTCTTCCTCTTCAAGATAGTTCTTGAAACCATTCACAACTCGATGTCAAAATAATATTGAGCTAGTTACATTAGAGTTCTATTTGAATGCTATCATGAGGTAAATATTGTTGTGCTGAATGAGCATGCAATTTAATTGAGATCTAAGGGATTGAGCTACTTCATCATTAACCTTATCACTATTCTATGAATTTCCAACTGCACCCACTAGGATTCCTAGTAGTAATCCATGCTTTTTTGCTTTTATACACTTGATATTTCTATTCATACTCTACCTATGGCCTTTGGCTTTTGCAAAAAAAAATTAGAATTTGAGTTGGAGCCATTCCTCTCTATCCACCTGTAACTTCCTTAGATGGATGGGTTGGAGGGCTTGCAGTGCCACCAAGGGCTCTATCATGAACAAGTAAGAAATGACAAGATTTCCTATGACCAATCCAAATCTTCCTTATCAAACCTCTCTACAACATATTGTGTTGATACATGGCTTCCATGATGTCTTCCACATTTTCCATGGTTGGAGGTTGAAGTGATACAACCCTGTGAGGAATTTTCATGATGTTTGTTCAAGAACTCTACAGTTCCTTTGATTCTCTAGTGTAGCTATTCTCAAATTAGTTTTGCATGACATATTCCATGGAATATTGTATTCTCATCCCTAGCTTGTTGGAAGAGGAATCAAACCAACTTTTCAAAAAAATTGCAATAATTTAAGACTTCATCGTTGAATAAACCAAAATAGAATAACCAACATTTTTTATAGAGTCCCTTCTCCAAATCACAACTACTTTTTAACAATATCAACAGAAGAACCATAAAACTCACCTCTAGCCAATACATTGTGGTGCAAAGGTGGTAGGAGACTAGGACTACTTGATCTCAATAGAGTGATTGAAGCAACAAGAAAAAAATACAAAATGCAAAAAATTTATCAACCACTGAGAACCATGCTCATGTTCTTCCTCATCCTCTTTTCATGGAAATCAATTGTGTTGTCTCAAGTGGAAAACTAACTTAGCTTTGATACCACTGATCCAAATTTTTCAATGAATTTGGGGAACAATACTCAGCGAGGTGTTCAAAAAATTATAAATTATAATAAACAAAATGAAAATCATGAAAAACTTGAAAACATCATCTTATTCAAAATATGAAAGATATAACAAATCTTGGGCTAGCTTGTGAACGAGATGTATTCCCTGGATCCATACAAATCAAACAATCATGTTGGAGAGTTGTATGCCCCAATATTGGGCTAGCTCATGAATAAGATGTATGCTCCAAATTCATAAAAATTGGGCAATCTTGTAGGAGAGCTATATGTCCCAAATCCATACAATTATGCCCACAAAACTCTATTTAGGAGAGATGGTATAATTTGACAAAATGCTCAAACGAGACGTATGCCACAACTCAAAAAACTCATCCAAAGATATGTATGCCTACCGCTCTATCTATTGGATTTGAATTAAGCCTATTTTATATTATTTTCATAGAAGTTGAAAGGTCACTACCCATGTCCCCATGAGAATTCAAATGGATAACTTAAAACTGAAAGGTCCTTACACTTTAGAGGATAAAATTAATAATATATATTATTTAATTGGGGCACTCCAACTTATTTTTGATCAGATTTGAAGTATGATCTAACTTATCATTGCTTTCATCTTCATGTTTAGGTTTTAGACCTCTTCTTCTATATTATTTTACAACATCCAATCAAACTCACATTGCTCGCATCATATTTGTAAGGTAGGGTGACCAACAATACTAAGGCTCTAGGTCATGGAGAGCTTAGAGTAGAGGGTTTCCCTAACTTACCTCAAGCTAGGCGAGTGTTTTAGGTCAAGGGTAGAGAATGGAGAGCACTCTCGAGTGTTTATGTCAGTCTACTAATCCAAATTATTAGATAGGACTAAACAAGTTGGTTTTTGGAACCCAAACCATACCTCAAACAACTCTCTGCTTGAGGACAGTAGTGTGGGTTAGGAAAAACAACATGACACACTGGCATCTCTCTAGGGTGTTGGAATTTGTATGGCTAGAAAATGTAAAAGTACAATATAGAATGCCAAAAAACCTATTAACAATTTAGCTAATGAAGTTCAATGTATTAAACGGAATGGTAAACAACAAAGTACAAGAAATTACTGTAAAGATGATAAAGGAGACAACTAAAACAAAGATGATGAAGAACAACTCACAAAGATTCAAGTTTGCTAGCAAGCTCCACACACACGTATACCTACACATAGCCAAGAGAGGAAAAAATGTTGGGGCTATATACGGGTTTTCCTTAGTCAAATCCCCACTTTGGTGAATCCACCTCCACAGATAGCTAGATAGATAAAGAGAAGTAGAAATACAATTAAGGAAATGCTAGAAAAGAGAGTATCAAACACTACAAAAAACACAATGCTACTCTATCAAACCACAACAAAAGAAGGATAGTGAATCAATACCACCTCCACCCAAAGGAAATCAAGGCTAATGAAGGGATAATACAAGACTACAAAGTTGGAAAAGTTGACACAACCACAGTCGTGACGAAGGAGGTTGTTGTGCCTTTAGCACACACGCCCCGTTCGGAATGGGGACCCTCTTTTCTTTTGCCTCGTCAAGTCTTTTGGGGCTGCCTCGTTTTGTGTGCCCCTCTTTTTTGATGTTTCATATGGTCGATGTTGCTCCAAAGTTCCATCATAAATCGATCATGCCTCTGATTTTGGTTTTTGCTACCTTCCGGGGCATCGGGGAATCCCTTT